>PVKM010008155.1:0-39681 GCA_004027735.1 Carollia perspicillata
TTTTTTTTTTTTTTTTTTTTTTTTTTTTGCACGTAGCTGTCCAGTTCTCCCAACACCGTTTGTTGGAGAGGCTATCTTTATTCCATTTTATGCTGCTGCCCCCTTTGTTGAATATTAATTGGTCATAGAGACTTGGGTGTATTTCGGGTTCTCTATTCTGTTCCATTGGTCTATGTGCCTATTTTTATGCCAGTACCAGGCTGTTTTTATTACAGTGGACTTATAATACAGTTTGGTGTCAGTTATTGTGATCCCTCCTACTTTGCTCTTCTTTTTCAAAAGTGCAGGAGCTATTTGGGGTCGTATCTGTGAAATAAGCCATTGGTACTTTAATTGGTATTGCATTGAATCTGTAAATTGCTTTGGGTAGTATGGACATTTTGATGATGTTAATTCTTCCAGTCCATGAACACATATATGTTTCCATTTGTGTGTGTCTTCCTTGATTTCTTTCTTCAGTGTTGTGTAATTTTCTGCATACAGGTCTTTTACCTCTTTGGTTAGGTTTATTCCTAGGTATTTTATTTTTCTTTTTGCTATATGAAATGGGATTTTTGTCTTGATTTCTGCTTCTGCTGTTTCATTATTGGTATACAAAAATGCCTTTGATTTCTGAATATTGACTTTGTATCCCACTGTATTGCCAAATTCATTTATTAGGTTGAGCAGTGTTAGGGTGGAGTCTATCGGATTTTCTATGTACACTATCATGTCATCTGCAAATAATGACAATTTTGTTTCCTCTTTTCCAATTTGGATGCCTTTTATTTCCTTTTTTTGTCTGATTGTTGTGGCTTGGACTTCCAATACTATGTTGAATAGAAGTGGTGAAAGTGGACAACCTTATCTTGTTCCTGATCTTAGTGGGAAATATTTTAGTTTTCGCTCATTGAGTATGATGTTGGCTGTAGGTCACTCATATATGGCCTTTAGCTCCCTTTATTCCCACCTTGCTCAGTGTTTTCATCATAAATGGGTGCTGTACCTTCTCAAATGCTTTTCCTGCATCTATTCATATGATTCTTTTTTGTCTTTTCTTTTGTTTATGTAGTGTATTACATTTACTGATTTGCGAATGTTAAACCATCCTTGAATCCCTGGGATGAATCCCACTTGGTCATGGTGTACGGTCTTTTTAATGTATTGTTGGATGTGGTTTGCCAATGTTTTGTTGAGGATTTTAGCATCTATGTTCATCAGCGATATTGGCCTGAAGTTTTTGTTGTTGTTGCTGTTGTTATGTCTTTATCTGTTTTTTGGGATTAGGATGATGTTAGCTTCATAAAAAGAGTTTCATAGCCTTCCGTCATTTTGAATATTTTTGAATAGCCTGTGAAGGATAGGGGTTAACTCTTCCTTAAATGTGTTGTAGAATTCTCCTGTGAAACCATCTGGTCCAAGGATTTTGTGTGTCAGGAGTTTTTTGATTACTGCTTCAATTTCATCTGCTGTTATTGGTCTGTTCAGGCTTTCTGCTTCTTCTTCACTGAGTTTTGGAAGACTATATTTTTCTAGAAATTTGTCCATTTCCCCTAGGCTTTCAAATTTCTTGGCATACAGCTCTTCATAGTAATTTCTTATGATCCTTTGTATTTCTGTGGTGTTAGGTGTAATCTCTCCTCTTTCATTTCTGATTGTGTTTATTTGGGTCCTCTCTCTTCTTTTCTTGATGAGCCTGCTTAAGGGCTTGTTGATTTTATTTATCTTTTCAAAGAACCAGCTCCTTGGTTCATTGATCATAAGAATTTTGCTTTTTGTCTCTATGTCATTTAATTCTGCTCTGATCTTGGTTATTTCCTTCGTTCTACTAGCTCTGGCCTGTCTTAGTTGTTGTTCTTTGAGTTCTTGTAGGTGTAGGGTTAGCTTGTTTGTTGCAATGTTTCTATCTTTTTTAGGTAGGCCTGTATTGCTATGAACTTCCTTCTCAGGACTGCCTTTGCTCTGTCCCATAAGTTTTGGGTTGTCGTGAGTTCATTTTCATTTGTTTCCAGACATTTTTTAATTTCTTCTCAAATTTCATTCTTGACCCATTTATTGTTTAATAGCATGCCATTGAATCACTATGATTTTGAGTGTTTTGGGTTTTTTTGCTTGGTGTTGTTTTCTAATTTCAGTCCTTTGTGGTCAGAGAAAATGCTTGGTATGATTTCAATTTTCTTTAATTTGTTGAGACTTGTTTTGTGTCCTATTATATGGTCTATCTTTGAAAATGTTCCATGTGCAGTTGAAAAGAATGTATATTTAGCTTCTTTGGGATGAATGACTCTATATATATCAATTAAGTCCATTTCATCTAAGGTTTTGTTCAATGTCACAACATCTTTGTTGATATTTTGTTTGGAGGATCTTTCCATTTTTGACAGTGGAGTTTTAAAATCCCCTAGTATAATTGTGTTTCTGTCAATATATCTTGAAGTCCTCTAAGATTTTCTTTATGTATTTGGGTGCTCCTACATTGGGTGCTTAAATATTTACAAAGTTTATGTGTTCTTGGTGGATTCTTCCCTTGAGTATTATGAAGTGACCTTCTGGGTGTCTATTTATGGCTCTTTTGTTGAAGTCTATTTCTTCTAATATGAGTATTGGTACCCGGGCTTTTTTTTTCTGTCTATTTGCTTGGAAAGCTTGTTTCCCGACATTCACTTTCAGTCCATGTAGGTCTTTTGTCCTGAGGTGGGTCTCTTGTAGGCAGCTAATGTGTCAGTCATGTTTTCTTATCCATTTAGCTATTCTGTGTCTTTTTATTGGAACATTTTATCCATTTACATTCAAGGTTATTACTGATAGGTACGTATTCATTGTCATTTTTGTACCTATGTCCTGTGTATCTCTCTCTTGTCCTTCCTTTATTTAGAGCAGTCTCTTTAGCATCTCTTGCAGAAGTGAATTGGTGGATGTGTATTCTTTTAGACTTCTTTTGACTTGGAAGTTCTTTATTTGGCCTTCTACCTTGATCGAGAGTTTTCCTGGGTGAAGAAGCGTAGGGTACAGGCCTCTCGTTCTCATTACTTGGAATATTTCTTGCCATTCTCTTCTGGCTTGGAACGTTTCCATTGAGAAGTCAGCAGATAACCTTATTGGGGCTCCCCGTTATGTTACTTCCTTCTTCTCCCTTGCTGCCTTTAAGATTCTCTGTTTGTCTTGGTATTTTGCCATTTCAATTATGATCTGTCTTGAACTCTTAGGGTTCCTCTTGATTTGGACTCTCTGTGTTTCCTGAATTTGTGTGACTTCTTCTCTCATCAAAATAGGTACATTTTCCATCATTACTTTTTCAAATAGGTTTTCTATCACTTGCTCTTCTTCTTTTCCTTCTGGTATCTCTACTATATGGATATTATTATATTTCATATTTTCTTGCATTTCTCTTAATCCCTCTTCATTTTTTCTGAGCCTCTTTCCCTTTTCTTGTTGTGTCTGGGTGATTTTTTTCAACTTTGTCCTCCAACTGGCTGATCCAGTCTTCTGCTTCATCAATCCTGTTTTTGATTTCTTCCACTGTGTTCTTCAGTTCAGAAATTGTGTTCTTCATTTCCTCTTGGCCCTTGTTTTTGTTCTCTATTTCCTTTTTTATGCTGATATAGTTTGCAGTGAGTTCACTGTAGTTCCCCTGTAGTTTCTGGTAGCTTATTGTGAGCTCATGGAACTTTCTGATAACCAGTTCTTTGAATTCAATATCTGATATCTGACTTCCCTCCATTTCATTTAACATTCTGAGGCTTCCTCCTTTCCTTTCATTTGTTGATTGTTGTTGTTTTTTTGTCTCCCCATTGTTTGTGAGACTCTTCTTGTTAGCTTCAGCTTCTTAAATTCATCTGTTCTGACTCCCATGGTTTATGGTGTGAACTGCTGTGGTAGAATGCCTGTGAGATTCAGTGGCGCAGTCTCCTTCAAGTATCCTGGTGTTCACCACTTCCACCTACTCTTTTTTGTGATTAGTTAGAGGGGGAGGCAAAATGGGTCATACAGCAGGAGGGTATTTTATGATATTTATAGTAGCAGCTGGTATATAAGAGATAGGAGATCTTTTGGCTATGTATAGTGTTAACCGTCATCTTCAACCTAACTAGCAACTTTTAAGAAAGGGTGGGGTGAAGACTGTTGTAGGGGAGGGAAGGGTTTTGAGTTGGATCTAGAAAGTAGTCAGGTAGTGGAAGGTCAGATTCTGGGGTAAGGTTTGAGTAAAGGGTAGTGAATAGGTGTAGTGTGTGAGAGAATAAAGTTAACCTCTACAATGACAGAGTTCAGGAGACTGTTACATGGACTAAAATCCAGGAAGGGTGCTGTGAAGTATTTACAATTGTGTGGAACAGCAATTATTTACAATAATATTATAGCAACACTCATATTCTAGAATCTATGTGATCTGAATAACATGAATAGGGGTATAGGATTTAGAGTAGTGTGCTGATTAAACACAATTCATGTGAAGGACAGTAAATTAGCAATACATTGTGGATGAGAGAACAGGGGAAACCTGTCGTATAATACAATATAGCCTGCCAAGCAAAGAAGACTATACAGAAAGAAGAGGAATACAAAAATACTATTAAAATAAAAGATGTAAGAATATTGAAAAAATAATACAAATATGCAGTAAGTTATTGTTTCTCTGCAATAGCAGAGTGAAATTTGTCTCACTGTCTCAGCTGTTGGGTTGCACCCTTTTTGAGTCCACTTCTGGTCCTTTCATAGTTCCAAGTTTCTTTTTTTTTTTTCCTCACTTGTGGGTATTTTCAAAAAAGGCAGGAGATAGGAAAAAAGGAGATAAAATTAGAAAGAAAGGACGAAGAACTAAATCAAGAAAGAAAGAAAGAGAGGAAAAAGAAATTGAAAGAAAAAACAGTAATAAAAAACTTTAAAAATATAAAAATTACTTTAAAATAGCATTAAAAAAAGACACACACACCTCTTGTTGGTTTCAAAGTGGCCAAACCATTTTTTCTGATCTTGTTGGCTGCAGGAGGCTGAGGGGTGATTGTTGTGGTGTTTCTTCCTTCTGGATGTTTACTCAGACCGACTTTCAAGCACTCTCCCAAGAGCTGGTGGGGCTCCTTTTCCCAATATCTTAGGTGGGGGAATCCAGGTTTTCTTCAGAGCACTTTTTTCCCAGGGGCTATCATAGTAGGCTGGGGTACAAGGGCACCCACTCAGCTAGGCTGCCTTGGTATCAAGGGTTTGGGCAGGAACCCTTCCCAGTGTTATGGGGGAATGCAACGCCTTCCACGTAACCTCAGGGTCTCTGATGGGCTGGGGGGGAGTTGGCCACGGGGCTGTGACAGCAGATTCCCCAAACAGTCCCACTCTTTGATAAATTCCTTCTACTCAAGCCTGCCACTCCATATAGCCCAATTCTCCAGCCAGACCAGTGACTACCAGGATCAGTGCCTGTCACTGCATTACTCTCAGCTCTCCTGAGCTGGCAACCACAGACTCCGAAAGTGATCACAGCCCCTGTGTGTCTTGCCTGTTTGTCCTTATTCCCATCTCTGCAACCAGGCCTCTCCTGGTGCTGCTCCGGGAGGGAGGGAGCAGTTGACCTGGCTGTCTCTCAAGGACTCTGTGGCAGGCCCTCTGCTTTGAAGGAATCTGTGGTAGACCTGGCATCAGCTTTGGGCGCCAGGCCTGGGGCTGCAGCCGCCCTGTCCCTGCGCTGATCCCCAGGCCCTTACTGTCCTGAAATATCCTTCTTACCATCTGGTTTCTTATTTTTCAGTGTCCGCTACTATTTTTGGACTCTTATTTTCAAATACACTGTGGTACTGTTGGCTGTCTACTCTGTTCCTCCGTGGATTAGCCAGGTTTTCCTCCAGTGTGTAGGGGGAAGTGAATTCTGCTCCCTCCTACTCCATTGCCATCTTCTCTCTCTCTCAGTATGGACATTTTGATGAAGTTAATTCTTCCAATCCATGAACATTGTACCTGCTTCTATTTGTGTCTCTCTTAATTTCTTTCTTCAGTATTGTGTAGTTTTCTGAGTACAGGTCTTTCACCTCCTTGGTTAAGTTTATTCCTGCTTACCTTATTTATCTTGTTGCTATATCAAATGTGATTTTTTCCTGATTTCTGTTTCTTGTATGTCATTGTTGGTGTACAAAAATGCCTTTGATATCTGAATATTGACTTTGTATCCTGTTGTTTTGCCAAATTCATTGATTAAGTTGAGAAGGTTTTTTGGTGGAGTCTACAGGATTCTCTATGTACACTATCATGTCATCTGCAAACAATGACAGTTTTGTTTCCTGTTTTCCAATTGGAGTGCCTTTTATTACTTTTTCTCTTCTGATTGTTATGGCTAGGACTTCCAATACTATGTTGAATAGAAGTGGTGAAAGAGTACATCCTTGTCTTGTTCCTGATCTTAGTGGGAAAGCTTTTAGTCTTTGCCCATTGAGTATGATGTTGACTGTAGGTCTCTTGTATATGGCTATTATTATGTTGAGGAATGCTCCCTGTATTCTTACTTTGCTGAGTGTTTTTATTATAAATGGATGTTGTACTTATTAAAGGGTTTTTCAGCATCTATAGATATGATCAAGTGATTTTTGTCTTTCCTTTTGTCTATGTGATGTGTTACTTTTGTTGATTAGCGAATATTGTGCCATTCTTGCATCACTGGGATGAATCTCACTTGATCATTTCAAAAATGATCTTTTCAAAAATATTTTATTTTTATTTTTAAAATTGTTTCAACTTTATTTATTTATCTTTAGAGGGGAAGGGAAGGAGAGAGGGAGAGAAATATCAATGTATGGTTGCCTCTCATGGTCCCCTGCTGGGAACTGGCCTGCACCCCAGGCATATGTCTGACTGGGAATTGAACCACAATAATTTGGTTCACAGGCCTGCATTGAATCCACTGAGCTACACCATGCAGGGCTTGTTTTTATTTATTTTTACAGAGAGAGAAGGGAGAGAAATATCAGTGTGTGGTTGCCCCTCGCACACCCTCTACTAGGGACCTGGCCTGCAACTCAGGCATGTGCCCTAACTGGGAATCCAACTGCTGACCCTTTGCTACACATTCTGATTCTAAATCCACTGAGCCACACCAGCCAGGACTGATCTTTTTAGTGCATTGGTGGATATGCTTTGCCAATATTTGTTTTAGTTCTTTGTTCATTAGCAAAAATGTAGTTTTTCTTTCTTTCTTGTGTATTTATGGGTTTGTTTTTTTTTTTTGTATTAGGATGATGCTGGCTTAATAAGAAGTGTTTGGGAGTCTTCCATCTTCTTGGGTATTTTGGAATAGTCTATGAAGGATAGGGGTTAGCTCTTTCTTAAATGTTTTGTAAAATTTTTCTGTGGAGTAATTTAGTACATGGCTTTTTTTGTGCTGGAAGGTTTTTTTTTTTTTTTCACTTCTTCAATTTTTCCAGCTGTTATTTGTCTCTTCAGGCTTTCTGCTTCTTCTTCATTAAGTTTTTAAAAATTATATATTTTTAGAAATTTGTCCATTTCACTTAGGTTTTCAAATTTCTTGGCATATAGTTCTTTGTAGTAATTTCTTACAATCCTTTGTATTTCTGTGGTATCAGTTGCAATCTCTCCTCTTTCATTTTTTATTGTGTTTATTGGGGTCCTCTCTTTTTTCTCAATGAGTCTGCTTAAAGGCTTCTTGATTTGGTTTATCTTTTCGAAGAGCCAGCTCCTGGATTTATTGATACTTTGGATTGTTCTTTCAGTCTCTATGTCATTTAATCCTGCTCTGATCTTGGTTATTTCCTTCCTTCTACTTTCTCTGGGCTCTCTTTTTTGTTTTTCCTCCAGTGCTTGTAGGTGTAGTGTTAAGTTGTTCATTTGAAATGTTTCTATCCTTTTTTAGTTAGGCTTGTATAGCTATGAACTTCCCTCTTAGGACTGCCTTTGCTGTGTCCCACAAGTTTTGGTGTGTTGAGTTCATTTTCATTTTTTTCCAGAAAATTTTCAATTTCTTTTTTGATCTCATTCTTGACCCATTCATTGTTTAATAACATGTTATTCATTCTCCATGAGTTTGAGTGTTTTGGGTTTTTTCCTTGAGGTTGGTTTCTAGTTTCAGTCCCTTATGGTCAGAGAAAATGCTTGATATGATATTAATTTTCTTCAATTTGTTGAGGCTTGTTTTGTGTCTCATAATGTGGTCTATCTTTGCAAATGTTCCATGTGCATTTGAAAAGAATGTTTATTGTCAGGGAGCTTCATCCAGCTGAGCTCCCCCATCTGCCGTGGATGATAATAAATCTTCCAAGATGCAATTTACTTGGAGAGGAAAGGTGGCTAATCTTTCTGGGGAGAAGGGCCTTGAGCCTCTCTCTCAATGGGCTTTTACTGAGTTTAGCCAAGAGCAGGGTGATTTGCATTTCCCACCAAGTGAGGAGATTTTGGAGAAGTTTATCACAAGGTAAGTGAATATTAAGATCCCCGACAAAATCAGTGACCACATACTGAAATTCTAAAGATTGACTAAAAGTTTTTGTAGATGCACTTGTGTGAGCGGAACAGGTGTAATAACTGGGTCATGGCCAAAAAGCTGAATTACTCTATCACGGCCTTTGATAACAAGCTGACATAGTGCAGTAATATAGGTAGTAATAGTGCTTTGGGGTTCATGGGATAAAAATAACCATTCAATCATTTCTAAATTGGGTGACAACTGTCCAATTAAGCCAGTAGGCATCCCCAGTGTGGGGAAGCAAAACAGTCTGACAGGTAATTGTCTGTTTACCCTAGTGAGCTGCCTGGAAGAAAGGTATTGGTTGACTAAATCTAATTCCTGTTTAGCCTGATCATTTAAAGATCTAGGAGAATTTAGGTCTGAATCCTTTTTAAGGGTTTTGAATAAGTTAGTTAATTGCCTGGTGGTGATCCCTAAACTGAGATGGATCCAGTTGATGGTACCTAAGAGTTGTTGTAAACTGTTAAGTGTTAAAGGGTTTGGTACCTGGATCTGAACTATTTGAGGCCTATCCATAGGGTGAAATAAGACATATTGTAAATACTGCCAAGGCTGATAATGCTGTACCTTTTCTGGGAGAGAGAAAGATAGGAAAATAGTAGAAGGATTGTAAAAACCCCTTATTCAAAACTAAGCGTGCTGGCATCCCCCTAATGCGGGGGGACTGCTGTCCCTTACCTCAAGGATGAGCTGGCTAGAACTCCCCTTTGTGATGTGCCATCTGTGCCAGTTCTAAGTTGGCTTTTAGGCAGTGGCTGAGACAAGGTGCTGTGCAGGCTAGGCTGGGGATGGACCCTGTAGGACTGGATAAGCAGCTGGAGCCAGACCCTCAGGAAGGTTGTTCATGAGCACACTGGGAGGAGGTGAGGTGAGGGGGATAAATACGCCCTGCTGCCGCCTGTCCATGGCAGAGAGTCCCACCCATTTGCACTGTGGGCATGAACATGCCCCCCCGCCCCAAGCTCACTTGCACTGCCAGGATGTCCACCCACAGCTTGGGCAACCAACAAGAAGGGCCCAGCTAGCATCTAGAGTCACCCTCACCACTGTCCCATAGGTCCCTTCTTCTTTTTCTTTTGTCTAAGCTTTCCTATTTATGAGGGTTTCTCTGCCCTACTTTTTCCAAAATTTCTTCTGCTGTGAACACAGTGATGAAGAATCTGGCTTTCCTTTTGCTCTGTCTGTACCCTCAGATCCTGCTTCTTGCTAATAAGGAGAGTGTAGTGGGATGAAATGTGCTGGTTGTGAGGAGGGCTCACAAGGCTGTCATCCCCTTGGTCATTCCTGCCTCTCTCACATGCCTCAGTTTCTCCCCTGACTCTCTGAAACATCCAGGGGGCTCAGAGTCCTGGATGACCAAACCTTATGTGCACTTCACTAGACAAGCCAAAATTTAATTACCATGATTGGATTTCCCTATGAGGCCCTTTTGCATCTCAAGGAATGACCTTAGACACCTCCACAAGGTCTCATGTAGGGATGCCCAAATCTCGAGCGGGAGATAGGGAGTGCCTCTTTTCTTCGGTGCTCAGCAGGAAGCTGAGATGCTCATAAACACCTCACTACAAAAGCTAATAAGAGGCTAAGTTTTTACTTTCTGCTCCCTAAAACTAAAGCTAGGTGAGGATTGTGCCAGAGGGGATGGAACTGTGAATGCTTTTACAATGTACCTCTCATTGGGTGGACTTTTGTTTGCAGCTAGCAGGAAACCTAGTGTTCTGTACTGGTCCATATTCTAGATTATCCTTTCACTGGTGTCTTCTAGTGGTAAGTGCCCTAGAAGATTTTAAATGCTTGACCCGTGCCCACAAGGGTGGCAAATGCTTGGGAAAGAGAAAGTAGGACTCCTATTCATGGAAGAGGGTGCAGGGAAGTGGAATGCAAAGAAAGTTGCTCAAATGGTGGGAAGAGATAAACCTTTCCTCTTATCTGTGACACACCTGGCAGCCTTACCAAAAGATGCAGTGCCACTATCCCTGTGGGGATGATAGTGCTATTCCATCCTCTTACGTGTGCTGTCCAGGATGATGGCTCATAGCCTCTGACCTATGAAGGTCCCAAATTGTCATGTCCCTGTTCTGGGCACCAGATGTGAGGAAGCTTTGTCCAGCAGAACTCTCCACACCACTGCAGATGACAATAAGTCTACCAAGACACGATCTTCTTGGGAAGAAAAGGCTGGCCAGTATCTCAGAGGAGAAAGGCCTTGAACTTCTCTCAAAATGAGCTTTTATTGAGTTTAGCTTACATAGGGATGCATATCAAAGAAAGGAGGTACAGTTTAAAGATGACATTACTGGGATCACAGGGGTCCTTTTGAGTCAGGGTCTGATAGACAGGGTAATGCCAATTGGCTATAAAACCTGGAGAAACAACCTTATTTTTGTGTTTGGACCCTTAACATTTATATTGAGGACATTATTAGCAAAGCAGATTTCACAATATTTAATGCATTCTTTCTCAGGCATGATCACCCATCTGCCAGGAACCACCCATTCCGGCACAGGGCTGTACTCTACTTCAGCATTGTAACAGGCCTGAATCAGGTGGGGGAAACAAGGCAGCCAAGAGATTAGGAAACTTTTTACAGGTAGAATGAAAACTCAGGTTATGACAAAGTTGAGTGGTGAGGGCCTTTTGTTCTTCCTCCATAATTCCCTAAGTCCTTAACTGATTGCCCCTTCATGACTGTGCTTTTCCTAAGTTGTTTCTTCCTTGAAAAATCTTACCTGTCATTGACTACCAAACCATCCTTCAGTGGCCAAGCAAGATGAAGTAAAGGGGCAGAGGTTGAGCCCCTGCCAGGAGGATAAGTTTTGTCTCCTTAGTGGCTTATGAACCCAAGGTCCCTTAGCCATGGGGCCTTTTCACTTGTCAGTGGGGTTACAACTTCTGAAACCAGGAAGGACAGTTCCCAAGAGTGTGTTTTGCTTCTTTGTGATAAAAGGTTATATATATATATATAACTGATATATATATAATTTATCAGTTAAGTCTGTTTGATCTAGGACCTTGTTCAATGCCACAATACCCTTGTTGATATTTTGGAATATCTATCCATTTTTGACAGTGGAGTGTTAAAATCCCCTACTATAATTGCGTTGCTGTCAATATCCTTCTTGAAGTACTCCAAGATTTTCCTTATGTATTTGGGTGCTCCTATGTTGAGTGCATATGTATTTATAATGTTTATGTCTTCTCAGTGGATTCTTCACTTCAGTGTTATGAAGTGACCTTCTGGATCTCTTTTCATGGCCCTTGTTTTGAAGTCTATTTTGTCTGTTATGAGTATGGCTATCCCAGATTTTTATTTTCTTGTCCATTTTCCTCAAATATTTTTTTTTGCAGCCCTTCACTTTCAGTCTGTGTAAGTCTTTTGTTCTGAAGTGGATCTTTTTTAGGCAGCATGTACATGGGTCATGATTTCTTATCTATTCAGCTATTCTATGTCTTTTTGATTTGAGCATTTAACCCATTTACACTTAAGGTTAGTATTGTTAGGTACATACTCATTGTCATTTTTCACACCCATGTTCCTTTCTCTCTCACTTTTTTTCCCTTCACTTAAAGCAGATCTTTTTAAGATCACTTGCAGAGTTGATTTGGAGAAGGTATATTCTTTGAGGCTTCTTTTATCTGGGAAACTCCTTATTTGCCCTTCCATTTTAATTGAGAGCCTTGCTGGATAAAGTAGTCTTAGTTACAGCCTTTGTTTTTCATTACTTGGAATATTTCTTCCCAATCCCTTCTGACTTGAGTGTTTCCATTGGGAAGTCAGTTGCTAGTTTTATTGGGGCTCCCTTGTATGTTACTTCCTGTCTTTCTCTTACCTCCTTAAGATTCTCATTTTGTCTTGGAATTTTGCCATTTTAATTATGATGTGTCTTGAAGTGGGCCTCTCTGGGTTCCTCTTGATTGGGACACTCTGTGTTTCTTGGCCTTGTGTAAATTTTTCTCTCATCAAATCAGGGAAATTTTCCATTGTTATTTTTTCAAACAGGTTTTCTATCCCTTGTTCTTCTTCTCCTTCTCCTTCTGGTATCCCTATTATACGGACATTATTATATTTCATGTTGCTGTTAACACCTCTTCATTTTTTTCTGAGTCTTTTTCCTTTTTCTTGCTTTTTCTGGGTGTTTTTTTCTACCTTGTCCTCCAGCTCACTGATTTGATCCTCTTCTTCATCTAGCCTGCTTTTGATTCCTTCTACTGTGTTCTTCAGTTCAATAATTATATTCTTCATTTCCTCTTGGCCCTTGTTGTTAGTTTCTATTTCCTTTTTCATGTTGATATAGTTTGCAGTGAGTTCATTGTAGTTTCCCTGTAAATTCTAGTAATTCTCTCAGAGCTCATTGAATTTCCTTATAACCATTGCTTTGAACTCAATATCTGATAGTTGAGTTGCCTCTATTTCATTTAGCACTCTTTCTGAGGCTTCCTCCTTTCCTTTCATTTGGGCTTTGTTTCTTTGTCTTTGTGTTATTTGTGATACTCTTCTTGGTAGCCTCTGCTTCTTAGATTGATCTGTCTGCCTCCCTGGGTTTATGGTGTGAACTTTATGGTAGGAGACCTGTGGGAATCAGTGGTACTGTCTCCTTGATCTCTTTAACTTTCTGCTCTTGGGCTGTCATTTATGTTGGCTTTCTGGATATATTTCAGTTTTGATTGTTGTTGGGTTGTTCTTTGGTGGGTCCTTCCTTCTGGTCAACAGATCTTCACTCTGCTGACCACAGGTTGTATGCTGTTGTGCAGGTTTCAAACAGTTTGTGTCAAAGCTGGTTCTTCTGTCTTTCCAAGGTTTTAAGGCTTCTCTCTCACTATTGTTCAGTTGTTCATTATGGGTACTTTCTTCACAGTTTAGTTGTAATTCCATATTGGTTCTAGGTGGAGGTTAATGTGGTTTTCACTCACTCCTTCACTTTCTTCCATTATTATCTGTTCGTGGTTCCTTTGTTGATGGGTTCTCTCTTCCCAGAGGTATATTGGTGTTCACAGCTCCCACCTACTCTTTTAAGTGATCTATTGGAGGGGGGAGGCAAAATGGATTAAGATAGTGGGAGAGTATTCTATGAGATTTACAGTATCAACTTGTAGAGAAGAGATTGGAGAGCCTCTGGATAAGTATAGTGTTAACTGTCATATTTCACCCAACTAGCCACTTTTTATAAAAGGTGGAAAATAGATAAGACTCTAGTTAAAGGGGGGACAGATTGTGAGCTGAATCCAGGAAACAGCACTGGTAGAAGGTCAGATTATGAAATATAGTGAGATTAATGGATAGTAAATAGGCTTAGTGTGTGAGAGAATAGAGTTAACCAGAATAGTGATAAAGCCCTGGAAGATAGTGAAATGGGTTAAGATCCAGGAAGGGTGCTTTGAAATGTTTACAATTGTATGGATCAACAATTATTTACAGTAATACTGGGACAACAATAATGTGATGAGAACTATATGTTCTGAATAGGAAGTACATGACCTAGAGTAGTTTACTATTGGAAAACAAGTGAACTGAAAGAAGGGAAATTAAAATACACTATGAAAGAGACAATAAGGAAAACCAGTCAAATAATGCAATTAAACAAATAATTAATCTCACCTTTAAGTGGAACCTAATCAACAAAACAAACAACCAAGGAAATATAACCAAAGAAATTGAAATTATGAACAATCTGACAGTAACCAGAGGTGAGGTGGGAGGGGTTAATGGGAGAGAAAGGAGGAAGGATTTTCAGGAACAACTATAAAGGACACATGGACTAAACCAAGGGGTGGTGAAATCAGGGGAGGGAGGGGGGAATGGCTAGGTTCAGGGGGGAGTGGTGGGTGTAAATGCAGACAACTGTACTTGAACAACAATAAAATAATTTAAAAAATAAAAAAACAAAGCTAAACATAAAGATGACAAATAAAAAGATACTAATAAAATAAAATGAATAAAAATAATAATAATACAAATAAACTGCAACATGCAAGTTCTCTAGAATAGCAAAGTGAAATTTGTCTGTTTCTCTGTGGTTGGTGTTAGCCTGTGTTCTCTCTTTGGGTCTGTCTCTGGACCTTTCACAACTCCATGTTTTATTGTCTCTCTTGGGAAAAAAGAAAAATCCTCCTGCTGACTTTCAACTCACCAAGCAAGTTTTCTGGTCTCCCTAGATGCCTCAGACTAAGAAGGGCGTGGTTTGCCTTTATCCCTTCCTATGTTTTTGCAAGGATTGGGGCCAGGTATGGGCTGCAATATTCACAGTTGCCTTGCCTCCAGCCCAAGTCCTTCATGTGCTGCTGGGCCCCTACTGTCCATCAGCATCAGGCTGGCATCTTTAATCCACCAGTTATGCCACTGGTGAGGTATACAGGGAGAAGTGGATTCTGCTCCCATCTACCTCACTGACATCTTCCCTCAAAAGTTCTTTTTTTTATTGTTGTTCAAGTACATAAAAGTTCTTAACAATTTATTTCATTTAGCATAATACTCTCCAGTTCTATCCATTCTGTCACAAATGGTAGGAGTTCCTTCTTTCTTTATGCTGCATAGTATTCCATTATAAAAGACAAATACAGTATGATTTCTCCTATAAGTGGAACATCGTGAACAAAACAAACAACATAACAAAATAGAACCCAAGGCATGGAAATGAGGAATAGCCTGGCAGGGACCAGAGAGGACAAGGAAGGGAGATATGGAAGTAAAGAAGAGGAAGGTCCTGGTTAAAAAACAACTATAAATGACACATGGACATGGGCAACAGGGTGGGCATTGACTGTGGGAGCAGGGAATGGGTGGATCAGGGTAGAGCAATGGGGGAAATCTGGACAACTGTAATAGAACAAGAATTTAAAAGTATTAAAAAAGCTCTTAAATGAGGAGTCAGGTACTGGCAGGTTTTGAGGTAAAGGAAATTGGGTTTGATGGGTAAATGAACATCAGTGTATGCCAGACTTTATATACCCACATAATGAGTTTGTATATTATTAAAAGTGTAATGAGAAAGCTTTGAAAGGCTTTATAGGAATACAACATGACAACTTACACACAGGGGCCAGCAGAAGTAAGGCCTGCTTGAGTGTGGTTGGTAGTATAATAATATGTTTGTAATAATTTATAGTTTTAATTTGAGCATTTCACCTAAAATGTCACATGGCGTGCTTGAGTGTGGTATTGTTATGTTACAGAATTACATGCTTACAATTTTGTAATAAAAAGGGGCATTATTTTTGCCACTCCCTGTGTTATTAAAGGATGAACATGGCCACATTAGATCGAATGAGTTTTAAGTCAGAAAGAATGAAAGCATGAAGAACAGTCAAGAAGATATTGCAGTGTCCAAGGGAAGTGGAGACAGTGACCTGGGATGCTGTAGTGCAAGGAGATGGAGCAAGAAGAGACACTCAAGATGTATGTGAGAAGTGGACTTGCTGGGAACATGGATATGACTCACAGGAAAGAACAAAAAGTGCAGTACAGGCTTGAACAAGTGGAGGTGACAGTTATTCGAGAAAAGATGAGGATGAATAGACAGTCAAGACCCTGGGCTGGGGGAGGAATAGAGAGATGTTTTTTGAGATCCTGGGGAAAACCATTGAAGGTGGGTCTGTGGATCTCAGACACCAATTCATTATTCAGCCTAAGAGGTAATTTTTATTAGTTAAATTGAAGGTAGACACCCCTGCATTTTGATGATGGTCTTCATTTTGGATAGTATCATAATGTTTTTCTATTAGGAATAATGATAGATTTTTTTCTTTGACAGTCTTACCTAAAAATAAAAACATTAACATTGTTAATTAAAAAAAAAAACAACAACCCTGTTACAATAATGCACATCCTGCACCTCATGGCCTGGGTGATGTCTGAGGTGACAAGAGGATTGTGCCAGGTCAGTCTTTAGTGCTCTGGGAGGTGGAGGACCTCTAGGGGGAACAAAGGAAAGATGCTCACACAAAGGGTAAGCCCCTAGCCACAGTGAAGAAATAATTGATATGCTAATGAAGACAAGAAAAGAATCCTTGAAGCTGCATATCAACCACAATGTTAAGGATCATTCCAGGGCCTGTAGTCTCCTTGCCCTATGAATCCTGCTTGCTGTTTTAAGAATTTGCAGAGAATCTACTTGACCACAATGACCACCAGAGGGGAGCATTCACCCACTGATAATGAGCCTTCTCCTCTGGCTTCTTATTCCAGTCTCATTTGTGTGCTGTACTTTCTCCAGGTCTCCCCTGGGGTCATTTAAGATCAGACTTCTGAGGAGAACCTCTGCAAACAAAACTTTTCCTGAGTGCTATCTTGGGTTCGGAGGACCCAGTTTCTGGCTCTGTGCTCCCTGCTTTGAGCTACCTGGTGACACTGGTATTATTAAACAAAGCAAATAGTAGTAAACAGCAGCAGCCACTCCTTACCAAACTCTTCAGCAGAAATTCCCAGAAATGAGCCTCCCCTGGAGGCAAGACAAGACTAGAATTGACCATCTTGGGAGGCAGAAATCTTCAAGCAAATGACAATGAGTGCATAGATAAACTTGTGGACAATTCTGGTTTCTACTTTCTCACTTCTATCTACTCCCCTTTTATTCTTTGCTATCCCTTGCTACTTCTTTCCCAATCTCAAGACAACTATCTCTTTCTTATTTTATTTTTAATTGTATTTTCCTCCATTACCTTTTAGTCCTATTAAACCTGCATGCCGCCACCCTACCCTGCCAGAATCACAACACTTTTATCCATGTCCAGGAGTCCTTTTTCCTTTTTGCTCAATACTTTCACCTCCTGACCTCCCCTATCCCACTTAGCTGTCATCTGCTGTCTATGAGTCTGTCTCTATTTTGCAATAGCCCCATCCACATGAATTACTCTGCCCCATCTTTTGAGAAATAAGGAGCTTCCCAGACAAGAAAAAGGCTAAGGAGTTTGGTAACACCAAGCTAGTACTGCAATAAGGCATAAATACACTTGATCTAGTGTGTAGTTTAAGGCTGCTGCCTCCTTGTTAATTTTCTGTCTGGAAGATCTATCCATTAAAACGAATGGGTCATTAAAATCCCCAACTATGACTGCATTTCTGTTGATTTCTCTCTTTCTGTCCATAAAGATTTGCATTGCATATTTAAGTGTTCCTGTGTTGATTATGTAAATGTTTACTAGGATTATATCCTCCTGTAGGATCGTTCCTTTTATCTTTATGTAGTGTCCTTCTTTATTTCTTACTATAGTCTTTGTTTTAAAGTTTATTTTATCATATATAAGTTTTCATACCCCATTTATTCCCCTTTTTATTTCACGATAAATCTTTTTCCATCCATTTACTTTAGTTTGTATGTGTTTTTTGATCTGAAGTGGGACTCTTGGAGGCAGCATATATATGGGTCTTGATTTCTTATCCATTCAACCACCTTATTACTCTTGGTTGGAACATTTAAGCCATTTACATTTAAAGTGATTATTGATAGATCTATATGTAGTACCTTATTATTATAAGACTATTTTCCTTTCTTTTTATTTCTTTTTCTTCTCCTTATTCTTCTTTAAGCCCTTTATGACTTATTGCAGTACTGGTTTGGTGTGACCAAACTCCTTAACCTTTTTCTTGTCTGGGAAGCTCCTTATTTCTCACAAGGTGGGGCAGAGTAATCCATGTGAGTGGAATTATTGCTTCCTCTCAGACTGATGCCACTTGGAGGAGAATGCTCTGCTTCAGAAAGGTGGCCTCTGCAGTATGGGGAATGATTAAATGCAGTGATCCTGGTCTCTGTTTTTTCAGTTCTGTCCCTAGAGCAACCAGCCCCAGACTCATGTATCTAGCACTTTGCCCTCCCTCTACTGGAGCCCAGGTTAAGTGGCTACAAATGAAATTTTGTGCATTGCCACTTTAAGAGTCTCTTTACATCTCCAGCTGTCTCTTAGAAACCCTGCTACTTTACATAGCCTTATATTATTTGTGGTCCTATTTTTGTATCTGGTGCTTTTGGCTCAGGGGCCCACCTTGGGATTTAGACCCCACACTTCTCAGGGGAACCCTCTTGTCCCTGAAATCTCCCTCTGAAACTTTAGCTGCCACCCATGGGAGCCTAGGTAGCCATATTGTGCCTCTCTGCACTCCCTATATGCCATGTTATGGTGATATGGCCTCTTCCATCTGTCCAAGGTTATAAGCCTTCTGTCCATCTAGTGTTCAGTTGGGTATTCAAGAACATTTTTCTACAATTTAATTGTAATTACATTTTAGGGATAGATTTTAGGGAGCAAGTGGCTAGTGTAGCTTCCATTTACGCTTTCACCATCCTGGGTATTTCTCTTGTTTCTTGAAATATGCCAGTAATGATATAAACTTCCCTCTTATTAATGTTTGCTGCATCCCAGAAGTTTTGATATGTCATACTGTCATTTTCATTTGCCTCTGTATATCTTATGATCACATCTTCTATTTATTCTTTGACTCAGTTATTTTTAGTAGTATCTTGTGTATATACCATGTTTGTGGATTTCTTTACTTCTTTTTTGCAGAAATCAATTAGAAATTGATTTCTAATTTTAAAGCATTGTGTTCATAGTTAAAATGGCCATATTTTCCAAAGCAACATACAAAGTTAATACAATCCCCATAAAAGTCTTTATGCAATTTTTTAAGAAATGAAGCAAACAAATCATTAGATTTGTATGGAACCACACACACACACAAAAAAAAAAACCCAAAAAACAAAAAACAAATAGCTGAAGCAATCCTGAGAAAAAAGAACAAAGCTGGAGGTTTCACACTACCTAACTTCTATTTATACTACAGAGCTATTTATACTATTTATAATCCAATCGGCATGATATTGATAGCAAGACAGACACACTGACCAATGGAACAGAATTGAAAACCCATACATAGAACCACATGTATACAGGCAAATAATTTTTGACAAAGTCCTAAAAATACACAGTGGACAAAAGAAAGCCTCTTTAATAAATGGTGCTGGGGGAATTGGAAAGTCACATACAAAGAAATAGAAATAAATTACAGTTTGTCCTCATGTACAAAAATTAGTTCAAAATGGATCAAAGACCTAAATATAAGATTTGAAACAATAAATTACATAGAATAAATCAAAGGTAATAAATTTATGGGCCATGGTCATAGAGAACATTTTATGAATTTGACCCTGAAGGCATAGGAAGTAAAGGCAAACATAAATGGATGGGAGTGTAGTAAATTGAAATTCCTCTGCACAGCAAAACAACAACAACAGAACACAAAGATAGCCAACTAAATGGGAAGTGATATTTGCAAACAATACCTCTGACAAGGGGTTATTACCCAAGTATATATAAAGAACTCATACAAATCAACACCAAACAAACAATCCATATAAGAATAAGCTCTGGCTGGTGTTGCTCAGTGGATTGAGCACCAGTGTGTGAACCAAAAATTTGCTGGTTCAATTCCCAGTCAGGGGACATGCCTGGATTGTAGGCCAGGTCCCCATTTGGGGGCATGTGAGAGATAACCAATCTCTAAAATAATGATGTTTCCCTTCATATCTGTCTCTCTCTCTTCCCATCTCCCTATGCATAAATAGATAAAATCTTTAAAAAAAAGAAAAAATGGGCAGAGCATCTGAACAGACACCTGTCCCAAGAGGACATACAAAAGGCCATCAGATATATAAATATATGTTCAACTTTACTAGCTAGTAGGGAAATGCAGATTAAATCTACAATGAGATACCACCTCATATCTATTAGAGTGGCTATTATCAACAGGAAAAATAACAAACTTCAGAGAGGTTGTGGAGAAAAAGTAACCTTCATTCCTGCTGGTGGGAATGTAAACTGGTAGATTTTGAAAAACAGTGTGGTGGTCCCTCAAAAAATTAAGAGTAGAGTTACCATATGTCCCAGCAATTCCTTTTATTGGTGTCTACCTGAAAAACTAAAAAAAAAACCACATTATTTGCAAATATATACACACTCTTATGTTCATTGCAGTCTTATTCATGGTTGCCAAGACATGGAGACAGCCACAGTGTACTCTAATAGAGGACTGGTTAAAGAAGACATTACACACACACACACACACACACACACGAATACTACTCAGCCATAAGAAAAGACAAAATACTGCCATTTTTGACAATATAGTTGGACCTTGTTAATATTATGCTAAGTGAAATAAATTAGTCAGAAAACACTAGGAACCATGATTTCACTCATATGTAGATTATAAAACTGAAATTCATAGACACAGACAAAAGTATGGTTGTTATCAAAGGATAGGAGGTGAGGCAGTAGTAAAGGGTAAATGTGGCTAAATATATGGTGATAAGAGGTAATTTGACTTTGGCTAGTGGGCATCCAATGCAATATGCAGATCATGTGTCATACAAATGTACACTTAAAAACTATATGGTCCTATTGACCAGGTTCACTCCAATAAATTTAACTTAGAAAACTTCTAAAAATAAATGTAAAGACTCACTTTATTTTTTATTATTTTTTTAAAGATTTTATTTATTTATTTTTAGAGGGGAAGGGAAGGAGAGAAGGAGAGAAATATCAATGTGTGGTTGCCTCTCGTGCGTCTCTTGCTGGGAACTGGCCTGCAACCCAGGCATGTGCCCTTTCTGGGAATTGAACCACAATCGTTTGGCTCACAGGCCCGCACTCAATCCACTGAGCTACGCCAGCCAGGGCCACACTCACTTTATTTTTTAGCACCCCCTCACTCTGCTGGACTCTCCCTAGGCAGCTGAGATATGAACATTTGTCCTGATGTTATTATTGGTCACTTTTTTCCTCCTTTAGAATCTGATTTTCAGGTTCTAAAATTTTAAGAGACTCATTTCTCCTGCCACATGAAAAGCTATTGTGTTGCCGTCAGTAACTATCTTCCTTAGTAATGCCCCTCACATACCCTGGCCTCTAGGGACAAGGCTCCTTGATATTTTGCATATATTTACCTGTCTCAATTCACATGATTTTGCTATTCTGGAAATTTCACCCCTGCTTTTCTGTTTCACCCCAAATGTTTGCCTCCCCCAATTCTACTTGTTCTTCAGGTTCAGTCTACATGCACTTTGATTATGAATTAATTTTTGTCCACTCAGACAGAGGTGAACCTTTCTGTCTTGAAGTTATGTAGCACTTTTTATTCACTAGGGGCATTTATCACACCCTATTTGAGTCTTTATTACTTGTGTGTATGTTTGTGACCCAGTGAAACCATGATCCAGGAAAGTAAGGACAAAGTATTTTTCTTTTCCATGTGGTTTGCCTCTCACACAACACTGAAATAATTACAAACAAAAGCAATGGATAATAATAATATCATCTAACAGTTAATGTAATATTTAATAATTCATTATAATCTGACAATAACTATTTAGTATATACTATTACTACCCCCAGTTTGCACATGAGGAAACAAGCACAAAAATATTAGGTATGTATCTTGAAGTCATAGCTTAAAAATGGCAGAAACAAGATTTTTAACCCATGGTAGTCTGAATCAAAAGCCCATGCTCTTACCATAAAATTATATGTCCCAGTTTTCCCAGGTCCCAAATCCTTTGGTCATTTGAGAGCTTATATGGTGGGCTACAGTTAAGCTGCTATAGAGATTTTCCCTTATATAAAAGTTGACATATATTTGCACACCTTTGTACAGATTGTCCTTTAATTTGAAATTTTCCTCCTCTAAAGTTGTCTCATTGATTCCTCTCCCTCATATGTGATCCAGTTTATATTATATTCTCTAGGTGATTGTCCAGTTTGAGTATACCAGAAACAGACCCCCAAGACAAGCAATGGCAAGTGGTTTATTTGGGAAGTAATCCTAGGAAATACTACTGGGGGAGTGAAGAAATTTGACAGGGAAAGAAGGCAACCAATATAGAAAGTGTGAACTATCAGCCTCATGCTGTTGGCAACTGGAGCTCAGTCCTATTGGGAACTCCTAGAAAATGGTATAGAACTGCTCAATCAGAATCTGTCAGTGGTCAGGAACTGCCAGGAGCATTAGTTCTCTAGCACTCTCCAGAGCCACTAGCATATCTAAATTAATGCATGTACTTGCTGGCAATTGGGAGGTGAGCAGGTAGGCACTGATGTAGGAGCACCGGGAAGATGAGGGCAATTTGCCTCCTCTGCCAGCTCACTGAGTGAGCTTGGTACCACTCTTCACTGTCCAGGAATCAGTACCTAATTCCTGACTTTGTTTTCTGTTTCATGTCTACCAAACCACCTTCCAAACTAAATTGAATGGGCACCAAAGGTCAAAGCCCCACCATTTTTCCATTCTGGAGAAGCAATTCAGACCCTACATGCCATGGATGGGCTCAGACCCTGAAATAATAGTACTGTATGTGCTCTCCAGAGTACTATGTCACATCAGTCTGGACTACAAATTTTTTTAAAAATGAGTTTATATGAGTGACATTGGCTAAGAAAATTATATAGTTTCAGATAGATAATTCTATAAGACATTTCCTGAATATTGAATTGTGTGTTCATCACCCCAAGTCAACTCTCTTTTCATCACTACTTGTTTCCCTTATACCCTCTTCAACCTCACCCAACCCAACTTTCCCTCTGGTAATCATCATATTGTTGTGTGTGTCTGTGAAGATATTTTTTGCTTATTTTCTTCACCTTTTTCACCTAGACCCACAACCACTCTCACCTCTGAAATCTGTTAGTCTATTCTCTAAGAGTCTGTTTCTATTTTGTTTGTTGGTTTATTTTGTTCATTAGATTCTACACAAAGTGAAATCATATGGCACTTGTTTTTCTCTGACTGGCTTATTTCTCTTAGCATAATGCTCTCCAGGTCCATCCAATGCCTTTGCAAGGGTAAAATTTCCTTCTTTTTTAGAGCTGAGTATATTTCATTGTGTAAATGTACCACAGTGTTTTTATCCATTCATGTAATGATGGGTACTTGGGCTGCTTCCAAATCCTAGCATTGTAAATAATGCTACAATGAACATAATTGTGCATATATTCTTTTGAGTTACTCATTCAGGTTATAACATTTAAGTCTTTAAACCAATTTCTATTTCTTTATTGTTTCAGTATAATTGTTTCCCCTTTCCTGCTACCACTTTCTGTTGCTCCCCACACACCTACCTCCCACCCTCAATCCTAACATACTTTGGCTTTGTTGATGGGCCTTTTATACATGTTACTTGATGACCCGCCCCTTCCTTTCCCTCATTATATTCTTCTCCCATTCCCTCAGGTTACTGTCAGTTTGTTCTCTATTTCAATATGTCTGGTTATATTTTGCTTGCTTGTATGTTTTTTTTATTAGGTTGCTGTTAAAGGTGAGATTATATGGTACTTGTCTTTCACTTCCTGGCTTATTTAACTTAGCATAATGCTCTCCAGTTCCACCCATGCTATTGTGAATGGTAGTAGCCCTTTCTTTCTTTCTTCTGAGTAGTATTGCCTTCTGTAAATGTACCGTAGTTTTTGATTCACTCATTTACTGATGAGCACTTAGGTTGCTTCCAGGAACTGGATATTGTAAATTGTATTGCTCTGAACATTGGGGTGCATAGGTTCATTTGAACTAGTGTTTTAGCATTCTTAGAGTGTAATCTCAGCACTGAAATTGCTGGGTAAAATGGCATTTCCATTTTTAGTTTTTTTGAGGAAATTCCATACTGTTTTCTACAGTGGCTACACCAGTATGCATTCCCACTGAGAGTACACTAGAGTTCCCTTT
Source organism: Carollia perspicillata (assembly GCA_004027735.1). Classification (NCBI taxonomy): domain Eukaryota; kingdom Metazoa; phylum Chordata; class Mammalia; order Chiroptera; family Phyllostomidae; genus Carollia; species Carollia perspicillata. The sequence continues at coordinate 24,141 of PVKM010008155.1, forward strand.
TCTCCACAACCTCCTCAACACTTGTTTGTTGATTTGTGTATGAGGCTATTCTCACCTGCGTGAAGTGGTATCTTGTGGTTTGAATTTGCATCTCTCTGGTGGCTAGTGATGCTCAATATCCATTCATATGTCTATGGGACCTTTCCATGTCCTCCTTGGAGAAGTGTCTGTTCATGCTCTTTGCCCATTTTTTTAATTGCATTGTTTTGTCTTCCTGGAGTAGAGTTATGTGAGTTCTTTATATATTTTTGAGATGAAACCCTTGTCTGAGATATCATTGGTAAATATGTTTTCCGTATGGTTGGTTCCTTTTTTATTTTGGTGACATTTTCTTTAGCTGTGCAGTAGCTTTTTATTTTGACGAGATCCCATCTGTTTATTCTTTCCTTTATGTCCTTTGCTCTAGGGGACATATTGGTGAAAATATTGCTGCATGGAATATCTGAGATTTTTCTGCCTATGTTCTCCTCTAGGACTTTTATGGTGTCATGACTTATATTTAAGTCTTTTATCCATTTGAATTTATTTTTTGTATTGTGTAAGTTGGTGGTTGAGTTTTATTTATTTATTTTTGCATGTAGCTGTCCAGCTCTCCCAACACCATTTGTTGAATTGGCTATTTTTACTCAATTTTATGCCTCTGCCCAGTTTGTTGAATATTAATTGACCATAGAAACCTATGTTTATTTCTGGGCTCTCTAATCTATTCCATTGGTCTCTGTGCCTGTTCTCATGCTGGTACCTGGCTGTTTTAATTACAGTGGCTGTAGATATATTTCTTCAGCCTTGCAAAGCTTTGCTTGTCACACAGTAGGTTGGATTTCTTGAAAAGGGGTATGAAATGATGGCCAAGACTGGAGAAAAAAACTAGATTGTGCTCAGTGTTTATTTTACATCATTATTACATTGTTTTGATATTATATTTTAATATCAAGTATGACAGGTATTTCTCAGATATTCTTAGCTATTTTTGTTTATTCTTCCAAATAATCTTACATCTTAAAAATGATTTAATGTATTTTAAAGTATAAAATAATAGTAATAATGTATTTTAAAGTATAAAAGTATAATGTATTTTAAAGTATAAAATGTATTTTAAGTCAAACTCAAAATATCTGTAGATTAACTTGAAATAAATTGACATCTTTATTATGTTTATTCTTCCCACAAAATAAATTACAAAACTCTTAGTTGTAATGGGGTGCAGAACATGGGTACCCTGAAAGTGGGGTAACAACCCTTACAATCCTTATTTTGGGAAGGTAAGATCAGAAGGTGCAGCATTTAGGCATACTACATAACAGAAGGCAAGTTAATAGCCATGCCTTCCTGAAAGGAAGATCTTGGAAGCTGTAGAATTGTGTGCATGCCTGAGAATTTACAGTGACTCATGCATGACATAGCCAGAGGGACGCTCATACTGTGCCTGTGTTAAAGGCAGGGGGTGGATGTGCCTGTGTCACTGGAGACCCTTGCCTTGACTAAAGATGGTAGCCAAAAGTAGGTAAAAGGTACTGGATAACTAACAAAAATGGAGACCACTAATGCACCATAAGGAAGGGCCAAATATGAGATCACATAGGAAGTTCTGGGCCAAACATTTAACTTAAGACAGTTGAAGGTCAGGAACAGAAAGCGCCACAAGGTCTGCAATGAGAGAGGAGATCCGCTAGGAGGTCTGGAAGTCATCGAGTCTGCACTGAGGTTTGGAAACTTACCTGAAGAATACAGCAGCAGCAAAGCTGGTGGTGCTGCAGGAGACCTGCCTAACTACCAAAGATTCATGAGAGGTGTTTGGAGCAGAACCATAACAGGGAAAGCTGAGCTCTACACTTCTGCTTTTTCTGAAAGATGTATTCAAATACATCTATTCTTGGATGTATTCTGAAACTGGCCTGACTTGGCAAAGGGAGTCAGGTCTATGTGTTTTGGGGTGTTTTTAAGGGGACTGTGTCTTAATGGCAGAGATCTGCCCTTATTCTAAATCTATACAAACTTTAAATAAAGAACCCCTTTCTTTTTTCACCAAACTCTTGCAATGGGTAGCCACATTTCTTGGCACCAGACATTTGAACCCCACAGCTATCCCAGAACAGCACTAGTGCAGTTGTGGACAGTTATGCATGTCATTTTAATCTTTCTGTCCAGTAAAGTTTTCTTATCCTTCATGAAGGACTCTTATGTTTCTTTAAATAGGTCTTATTATGTTAAAATACAATAAAATTTTCCATTTCACTCCTTTTAAGTGCATAATTCAGTGGCATTAAGTATATTCATACAATTTAAACATATTCAATTGTACAAGTTGTGCAACCATCATCACTATACATCAGAGAAATTTTTTATCTTCACAAACGAAAACCTATATCCATTAAAGAATAACAGCCCACTCATCCCTGCCCCAATCCCTGGCAACCATCATTTTAATTTCTCTCTCTAAATTTGAGAACTCTAGCATCCTCATATAAGTGAAATTCTATAGTGTTTATCCTTTTGTATCTGAATTTTTTCACTTAGCATATGTTCTCAAGATTCACCCATTTTGCATCACACATCAGAATTTCCTTCTTTCCTCAGGTTAAATAATATTTCATTGTATGTATATGCAAATGTATATTTCTTCCATTGGTGGACACCTGGGTTGCCTCCACTCTTTGGCTATTGTGTAAACATTTATGTACAATGCACTTTGTTTTAAGGATATTTTTTGGTATTTCTCTGTTGCTAGATTGTTTTTTTTTTTTTTTTAATAAACTCTAACTGGTTTTTGCTAGCATCCAGGGAAGATGTAGATGTTTGGATCTTTGCTGTGGATTCAACCATGTTGCTGAACTTTTATGTTAATTCTCATAATATTTCACTTGATTCTTCTGAACTTTCTAGGTATATGAGAAAATCTTTTACAAATAAGAATTGTCTCATCTTATCCATGTTCACACGTTTAGCTTACTGATTTGTTTGTATGTGCAGGAGGCCTTGTCTTATGAGTCTCTTTATCCCCAGAACTTAGAATCACACAAGAAACCTAAGAGTCAGTAAGCAAATATTCTTTGAGTAACTCCTATTGGGGTGTGTTAAATGCTACCATGTGCTGCCATTTTTATTTTCTTTGCCATGTGCATATTTTAATTACCAACAGTTAAATGATATTTTGCAGTATTTAAAATCCCCTTTCAAAAGCATTATTTCATTTCTTTAAAAAAAAATTCAGAGGGGAAAGGGAGGGCAAAAGGGATGGAGAGAAACATCAGTGTGTGGTTGCCTCTTGTGCATCCCCTACTGGGGACCTGGCCTGCAACCCAGGCATGTGTCTGACTGAGAATCAAGCCAGTTACCCTTTGGTTCACAGGCTAGCACTCAATCCACTGAGCCACACAATCCAGGGATCATTTATTTCTTAAATGACTATGCAAACTAATAGTTCTAGTTCTACGCATTATAGAGATGAGTTAACTCATCTCTATACAGAGATTTTGCCACTTCCTTTTTCCCAATGGATCCCCCATCATTTGGTTTCGCCTTCATCAGCTATTCTTCATTTTCTCAGCTGTTTGGAGTGTGTCCACTCATTTCTCATAGCTTAATCATTCTGTGGGCATCGATTTGTGTCAAAGAAAGTTGCTTTGCTCAAGATCATGTCCCTGTTCTGAAATTAGTGATTTCCAATGAATGGTCTATGTGGGGCCCAAAGGCCCAACTCTTTACCCCAAATATACAGCAACTTGGGGGCACCATCCTAGCTCCAGAGCTCTCTGTTAGGCCAGCTGAGGTCTCTGTGGGGCTTCATCCTTACCTAACTTCTCCCATGCCTTCTCTTCTGTCCCTGAACCTTTTATCCCTGTGCCCTGCATGTCCTCATCCATGTGTTCCTGTGTCTGAAGCACATTATTCAATCAGCCTCTTGCACATTAATCCCCATTCCAGTTTCTCACCAGAGAACTCTATGAGAGTGATAAAGCCATAGCCCAAACAATATCCTAGAACCCTTTCACTATAGGGTGTCGTATATGTTCTGTAAACTGAATACAGAGAGCTCCTTGTCTAGCAGATTCCATATATCTATTCTAGGGATGTACGCATGGGACGATTCAAATGATCTCAGGTTGGAGACTTGCCCAAGGGAAAACGCCTCATGGGAGAAGTCACCTGTTTTCAAACATCTCTTGTTCACTGTGGACTTTTCCTCCTCCATCATTTTCAGTGGAATAATAACCAAAGCTTCCCTCTGTGTTGGGCTTCATGAATATTTCACATACTTCATTTTCTTTGATCTACAAAATGAGCAATGTTAGGCACAAACTCCTTTTACTTATGAAAAAATAAATAAAAAGGAAGGTTGGTAACAACAACAAAAATAAAACAGGACATGTAATTTTCAGTTAAGTCCTTACCCTCATTCCCAAAGACAGTAAGCTTCAATGGAGTCCCTGACACTTGGGACTGCAATTTAGAGTATCAATTTCAATGCTTCTAGAAATGTCCTGGGTATGAGAAGTCCTAAGAAACATTGAGTTCCTTGGTGGAGACATTGTCCTTTGACCATCAGGCTGTGGAGCCACAGAGTTGGCCAAATGGCACAATGTTGTCAACAGGGCCAAGATGGATGTCTTCATCCATTTTTCCTGGGATCTTTCCTGGCACCTTGCTCATGACTGAAAGGTGACTACCATAACCCTAGGCACCCTGCCCACATTGTAATTCCAAAGTACAGGAGGAGTAGGGGGTGATCATGGGTCAGGAGGGATTTTTTTTCAGAGATACATGGTGGAGGAGCTCAGGGAGAGGGACTGTTTCCATGGGTTGTCCTTTTTAGCCAGAACAGATGCTTTCCTAGAAAAGCTCCTGCAGATGTCTTACATGTCACTGTCTGGAACTGGGTCTTAGTAGCTATCTTCTGTCTGCCCTCCTCACCCTGACCAGTGAGTGAGAAAGGCTAGGAATCAAGTATCTGATACTTTCAGCTTTTGCACGTGTGGATAGAGAAAAAAAACGGAGTTGGGGATAGCTGGCCATATTTCGGACCAGATGTTTTTCTTTTCTTTTCTTTTTTTAATATATGGGTCCACAGAGGGCTTCAAGAAATTTTATTGGACTCTGAGAATTTTGAATGTTTGTGTGTCTGAGTCACACACATTTTCAAAATTCTGTTCCACCACTTTCATTCGATTCCTAATGGGATCAGTGACAACCATTACCATTTTTAAATAGAAGTGCCCAAATGTAACCATAAATATACTGAAATAAAATGTAGAGCATAATTTTGATATTTACATGTCCTTTATTTTCAACTGAGCTGGAAGCAGGCTATTTCTTCTTTGCAGTCCATGCAGCTATAAGGAGGGCAGAAGAAGATGAAACTGAGCACAGTAGAGTCAAACAGGAGGCCACCTGCTAAACATGAGGCAGGAGATAGTCAAGAAGGAGGAAACTTCCGAGGTGGCCAGAGCTAAGATAAAGGACATCGATACAAGACAGAGACCCTGTTCTAAAACCGGTTGTTCCCATGTTCTGGAAAGTTACTGAATTATGAATGCACCTGCGCAGAAGATGCTACAGGACTCCTGCTTCATTATAATAGCATTATAATATGTTAACATTGTGTGACCCTTTTTTCTGGTAGCCAATCAAGGAAAATCATAGGAAACTACATGTGCAGTAGCTTTAAAGTAATATAACTACTTGTATATGCACAATAAATGTCCACCAAAACTAGCCGGGATATATCCGCCCTATAACAATAGAATCCCTTCAGTCGCTGAGGTCAATCCCTGCCTGGAGTTGGCCTGTTCCCATGTTCTGTGGAGTGTACTATCACTGAATAAATCTGCTCTCTCTCTTTCTGCTATAAACTCTCTGTACATTAGGTTCAATTCTTTGTCTGCAATCACCAAAAGCGTGGTTACCTGTGTCCACCTGTGACAATCATATCCACTTATCCAGCATCAGTGACATGCTCCCTGTTGCAATGGTACAATGGGGAATATGAACAGTATAAGTCATATTCTCTTTCCCCTAGGAACACACACTATCACCAAGAGAGGACAGATCCAGACATTAGGTACCACTCAAAAACAAACAAGTAAGCAAAAAATTTTAAATAGATGCCATAATTCGAGGGAGCATATGGAAACTATGCTGAAAATCAACTCACAGATTAATTCATGGTTAATACACTGTTAAGCATATGAAGTTATATTAACCATGTAAAACAGAAAATTTAGCCATAAAATTTGCTAGTTTTAAAATATAGACATAAGAATTAAGACGAAGAATAACCTATAATCTCAGTCCGTAAACATCCATGGTTGACGTTAGAAATACATACATACAGCTACAAAATTCAAATAGAAACATAGGGTACATTTTTTTCTTTTTATTTTTCTTTTTCTTTTAATTGTTGTTCAAGTATACAGTTTTCTGCCTTTTACCCCGCATCCCAGCCCACCCCCAGCCCTCCCTACATTCCTCCCATTTCCACCCCACCTTGCTATTGTCTGTGTGTTCCTGCAAACCCTTCCCCTTCACCCCTAAAATTCCCTCCCCTCTCCTCTCTGGTCACCGTCAGCCTGTTTTCAATTTCAGTGTCTTTGATTATATTTTGCTTGTTTGTTTGTTTCATTGATTAGATTCCTGTTAAAGGTGAGATCATATGGTATTTGTCTTTCACAGCCTGGCTTATTTCACTTAGCATAATGCTTTCCAGTTCCATCCAGGTTGTGGCAAAGGGTAGGAGCTCCTTCTTTCTTTCTGCTTGCATAGAATTCCATTGTGCAAAATTTAAAAAAAGTAAAAGCATACCACACATTCTCCCACCCATTCTAATTCTCCTCAAAGATATCCACTATTGGAGCTGTGTGGTGTGCTTGTTAAGAACAGTGTGCAGCTGCTTTGTAAAGAAATCTCCAGCAGTGCCCTGAGAGAGATTCAAGCTTCATTCACCTAGAGTGATCATGGAGGGGAACTGTGTGCCCCGCTTGCATGGCATGCCCAAAGACAGTAGCTGAGCTGAACTTTGCGCCCCACCTGTCTCACCCTGTGTGCACCCTGAGTTAGTGGAGGGGAAACTTGCACCTTGAAGCTCTGGCACTGTGCAAGCAAAGACAGTAGTAGCTTGTCTCTGGCTCTGTGCTGGAGATTGACTCACACTGTGAGCAGCTGAGTGGCTGATTTGAGCCTGGCAGCTCACAGAAGATCTGGGCCAGAGGCCAGGAAACTGTGAATAGTGTGATCCAAACCTGGTCCCCATCCTCTCAGAACCAAAGAAAAGGAGAAAAGTAAAGCCCAGCTCCCTCTTCCAGTAGCATCTGGGAAGACAAGCAGAACTTGCTAAATGGGTTTAAAGTCAGCAGGAGGCTGATTATTATCTTCTATTTTCCTTTTTGGATTCTCTCTCCTCCTGTGCCAACCTTTTTTTTGTTTGTTTGTTTTCTTTTTTTTTTCTTCTTCTTCCTAGTGAGATGATAAGGCATGGAATTACAGAGGTTCCAGAGACAGATCAAAATGGGGAGCATAAGGCTAACAACCCCCAAAACTGAGAAACTGAGACAAATGTCACTTTGCTATCCCACAGAGCTGGCATTTTATTGTGTATGTGTTATTATTAGCATGCAATTCTTTTTACCATTTATATTTTATTAGTTTTTTTAATTTATATTTCTCATGTTTAGCTTTCCTCAATTTATTTCCATTTAATTGCATTGCTTGACTGTTTCTCCTTATTCTCTCTCTGTATTGTATTTTAATTTTCCTTCTTTCACTTCACCCATGTTCCAATACCACTCAACTTTAGATTGGGTATTTTCTATTCTGTTTATCCAAGTAATTTACTTCTTGTCATATGATTGTTGTTCCAGTACTATTTTAAATAATTGTTGTTCCATAAAATTGTGCATACTACACAGCAACATTCCATGATCTTAGTCCACTTCACTTTAACCCTGATCATTAGTATTATTGTGGTTAACTCTATTCTTTCTCACACTAGATCTACTTTCTGTACTTTAATCTCACTACATCTCATGATCTAACCTTGCATAAGCACTGTTTTCTGGATTCAGCTCACAATCATCCTCCCCTTGAAAAAGAATCTTATTTCTCACCTTTTATAAAAAGTAGCTAATTGGGTGAAATATCACAATTAACACTACACTTGTCCAAAGAATCTTCTATCTCTTCTTACTTCCTAGTACTTTAAACCCCATAAAATACTTTCTTGCTGTTTTAATCCATTTTGTCTACCTGCTGCCACTGATCACATACAAGAATAGATGGGAGCTTCAAACATCCCTATATCTGCTGGAGGAGAAAAAACACCAATAAAGGAATCACCAGAAAGTACAGACCCTAGTACAACGAGAGAGCCCACACAAACAGAGGAAAGGGCAAACCTACACCATCCAGTCAAGTAGATCAGAGATAATAACATTGAATCTCATAGAATTCCTACCATAGAAGTTCACCCTGCAAAGACAGCTAAAAAAGCAAAACATCAGGAAGGACAGAAACAAACAAAAAGAGTCAACTAAAATGAAGAGACAAAAAAAGAACAGGCAATCAAAAGGAATGGAAGAGAATGAAGATAGCGGTGAGGTAGGAGGGAGAAGATTCCACTTCCCCCTACGCATGGGAGAAAAACCTAGCTGATCTATGGAGAAACAGTACAAACAGCCAACAGTACCCCAGCATATATGAAGATAGGAGGCCAAAAACTGTAAAGGACATTGAAAAACCAGATGGTAAAGAGAGTGCTTCAGGACAGTAAGGTCCCTGGGACCAGTGAAGGGACCAGAGCAAATGCAGCCCCAGGCCCTGCGCCCACTGGGTCTGCCACAGGGTTCTTAAGAGAACAGCTCCCTCCCCTGCCAAACAAGGTTTGAGCAGCATCAGGAGAGATCTGGTTGCTTGAAGTTGCAGAGAGAGGAATAAGGACTAAGTAGCAAACACAAGGGGATGTGAGCACCCACAGAGTCTGTGAATGGGGACTGGAGAGTATTAAGAGATGGCTGTAACAGGCTCTTACCCTGATAGTTCCAAATCTGGTTGGAAAATTGGCCTGTGTGAGAGGCCAGGCCTCTGTATGGAGCAGTAGGCTTGTGTGGGAGGAATTTCTCAAAAAGAAAAAATGTAAAAAGAGACACTGTTTGGGGAATTCTCCTGCAGTAATCACTCCAGCCTCCTCCCCACCCAGCCATCTGGCACTCCAGAGGTGGCATGGAAGGTTCCGAGAACACTCCCATAGCCCTTGGAAGAATGTGCCCCCAAACATGAGGAACCAGAGGAAGCCTGGCCAAGTGCTCACACCCACAACCCAGGGAGAGTGCACTCTGCAGAAGGCCCCAAACCCACACCCAAAACCCTGGGGAGAGGCACCAGGTGTTCACACTTGTAGCCCCGGGGAGAGTGCATGACCTAACCTGTGGAAACTGAGGCACCAGAGGCTGCTGGGGAACTGGGCTAGAGGCTAACTGAGTGCTGATCAGGAAGAGAGAAAACCAAAACCAGTTGCCCCTCAGGCTGCTGCAGCTAGGAAAACCAGCAATACCACTTTAGCCATTTTGAAGCCAGCAAGAGGCTTTTTTAAAAGTAATTCTGGAGATTAAACCCTTGTCTGAGGTATCATTGACAAACATGCTTTCCCATATGATTGGTTCTTTTTTTATTTTAATACTGTTTTCTTTAGTCATGCAGAAGCTTTCTATTTTTATGAGATCCCATTAGTTAATTCTTTCCTTTATGTCCCTTGCTCTAGAGGGCATATCAGTGAGAATATTGCTGCATGAAATATCCGATCAGAATGGCCATAATAAATAAAGCAACAAACAACAAGTGTTGGAGAGGTTGTGGAGAATAGGGAATCCTAGTGCACTGTTGGTGGGATTGCAGACTGGTACAACCACTGTGGAAAACAAAATGGAATTGTCTCAGAAAACAAAAAATAGATCTGCCTTTTGACACAGCAATTCCATTGCTAGGATTATATCCTAAGAAACCGGAAACACCAATCCAAAAGAACCTATGCCACCCAATGTTCATAGCAGCACAATTTACAATAGCCACCTAGGTGCCCATCAGTAAACGAATGGACCAAAAAACTATGCTATATTTACATGATGGAATTCTATGCAGCAGAAAGAAAGAAGGAGCTCCTATCCTTTGCCACAGCATGGATGGAACTAAAAAGTATTATGCTAAGTGAAATAAGCCAGGCAGTAAAAGATAAATACCACATGATCTCACCTTTAACAGGAATCTAATCAACAAAGGAAACAAACAAGTAAAATACAACTAAAGACACTGACATTGAGAACAGGCTCATGGTAACCAGAGTGGAGAAGGGAGGGAATTTCAGGGGGAAAAGGGGAAAATTTGTAGGTACAAGTAAAAAAGACACATGGACCATAACAAGAGAGGGTGGAAAGAGGAGGGAGGTGGGGAGGGTTGGGAGGATGGGTTGGGATGGGCATGAAAGGCAGAAAACTGCACTTCAACAACAATTAAAACATAAATAAATAAATAAATAAATAAATAAATAAATAAATAAATAAATTCTTTATTTTCTCATTTTTATTACTTTTTATCTTTCAACTCCTTTTTCCTCTCTTTTTGTCTTTCTTGTTTTATCTCTTCTTCCTTTCTTTCCCATTTTATCTCTCCTTTCTTTTTTCCTTGTTCTTTTTTTTTCCAATTCCCACAAATGACACACAAAAAAACCTGGAACTGTGAAAAGACCAGATTTGGACCCAAACAGGGGTCATCCCAACAGCTGAGACAGTGAGACAAACTCCACTTTGCTACCACAAAGAACCTGCAAGTTATTGTATATTTCTCTTATTATTTTTTCATTATTCTTACATCTTTTATTTTATTAGTATTTTTGTATTCTTTTTTCTGCTTAGTCTTCTTTGCTTGGCTGTTTAAATTGTATTGTTTGATTGGTTTCCCTTGTTCTCTCTTTCACAGTGTATTGTTAATTTACTGTCTTTCACTTCACTTGTGTTCATTAGCATACTACTCAAGGCCCTATACTTCCTATTCTTCTTATCCAGATCACATAGACTCTGTCATATGGCTTTTGCTCCATTATTATTGTAAATAATAGCTATTTCATACAATTGTAAATACTACACAGAATCTCTTTAAAGACCTTAGCCCACTTCAGGGTTTCCTGAACTCTATTACTGTACCCAAATGAAAGAAAAGGAGAAAGCCTCAGAAAGAATGCTAAATAAAATAGAGGCAAGTCAACTATCAGATATTGAATTCAAAGCAATGATTTTCAGGAAGCTCAATGAGCTCACAGAGAATTACCAGAAACTACAGGGAAACTACCATGAACTCACTGCAAATTATATCAACATGAAAAAGGAAACAGAAACTATCAACAAGAGCCAAAAAGAAATGAAGAATACAATTTCTGAACTGAAGAAAATAGGAATCAAAAGCAGGATCATGGAAGCAGAAGATCAGATCAATGAGCTGGAGGAAAAGGCAAACAAACAAACAAACAAACAAACAAACAAAAAACATCCAGAAGGAGCAAGAAAAGGAAAAGAGGCCCAGAAAGAATGAAGAGGGATTCATGGAAATTCAGGACTACATGAAACATAATAATATACATATAATAGGGATAACAGAAGGAGAAGAAGGGTGAGGGATAGAAAACCTGTATGAAAAAGTAATGATGGAAAGCTTCACTAATTTGATGATAGAAAAAGTCACACAAATCCAGAAAACACAGAGAGTCTCAATCAAGAGGAACCCAAAGGGGCCCACTTCAAGAAATATCATAATTAAAATAGCAAATTTCCAAGACAAAGAGAGAATCTTAAAGGCAGCAAGGGAGAAATGGGAAGTAACATACAAGGGAGCCCCAATAATATTAGCAGCTGACTTCTAACTGGAAATGCTCCAAGCCAGAAGACAATGGAAAGGGATATTCTAAGTAGTGAGACTCAGAGGCCTGCAACCAAGACTACTTTACCCAGCAAGGCTCTCAATCAAGACAGAAGGCCAAACCAGGAGCTTCTCAGACAAAAGAAGTCTAAACAAATACACCTCCACCAAACCAACTCTGCAAGAAATGCTAAAGGGACTGCTTTAAGGAAAGGAAGGAAAAGAGAAAGAGAGAGAGAGAAGAACACAGGTACAAAAATGGCAGTGAATATGTACCTATTAGTAATAACAATAAATATAAATGGATGAAATGCTCCAATAAAAAGGCATAGAACAGCTGAGTGGATAAGAAAGCATGATCCACACATGTGCTACCTACAAGAGACCCACCTCAGGACAAAAGACCTACACAGACCAAAAGTGAAGGGCTGGAAAAAATATTTCCAAGCAAACAGACAGGAAAACCAGCTGGAGTAGTAATGCTCATGTCACACAAAATAGACTTCAAAAGAAAAGGGGCCATAAAAAAAACAAAAAACAAAACAGAGGGTCACTTCATAATACTCAAGGGAAGAATCCACCAAGAGGGCACAAGCATTGTAAATATATATGCATTCAACATAGGAGCACCCAAATACATAAAGGAAATCTTGGAGGACTTCAGGAAAGATACTGACAGCAACACAATTATAGTAGGGGATTTTAACACCCCAATGCCTAAAATAGACAGATCATCCAAACAAAATAGCAACAAAGATATTGTGGCATTGAATAATGTCCTAAATGAAATGGATTTAACTGATATATATCTATCTATCTATATCTATCTATCTATCTATCTATACATCTATCTATCTATACATCTATCTACACACACACACACACACACACACACACATATATATATATATATATACATATATATATATCTTTGTATATATACACAAAGATAGACCATATGATAGGACACAAAAAAAGCCTCAACAAATTAAAGAATATTGAAATCATATCAAGGATGTTTTCTGAGCACAAGGGACTGAAATTAGAAACCAACCCTAAGGGAAAAAAAAAAAAAACCCAAACACTCAAAATCATGGCGATTGAATACCATGCTATTAAACAATGAATGGGTCAAAAATGAAATTAAGGGAGAAATAAAATAAATTTTGGAAACAAATGAAAATAAATTTACAATAACCCCAAATTTATGGGACACAGAGAAGGCAGCCTTGACAGGGAAGTTCATAGCTATGCAGGCCTATTTAAAAAAAAATAGAAACATTTCAAAGAAAAACCAACCTAACCATATGCCTACAAGAACATCAGGAACAACAGCAAAGACAGCCCAGAGCAAGTAGAGGGAAGGAAATAATCAATCAGAGAAGAATTAAATAACATACAGACTAAAAGCACAATTCTAAGGATTAATGATTCCAGGAGCTGGTTCTTTGAAAAGATAAATAAAATCAACAAGCCTTTAAGCAGGCTCATCAAGAAATAAAGAGAGATGGCTCAAATAAACATGATCAGAAATGAAAGAAGAAAGATTACAACTGACACCACAGAAATACAAAGGATTGTAAGAAATTACTATGAAGAACTGTATGTGAAGAATTTGAAAATCTAGGTCAAATGGATAAATTTCAAGAAAAATATAATCCTCCAAAACTCAATGAAGAAGAAGCAGAAAGCCTGAACAGACCAACAACAGCTGATGAAATTGAAGCAGTAATCAAAACACTCCCAACACACAAAAGCCCTGGACCAGATGGTTTCACTGGAGAATTCTACAAAGCATTTAATGAAGAGCTAACCCCTATCCTTCACAGATTATTCCCAGAAATCCAAAATGATGGAAGACTCCCAAACTCTTTTTATGAACTCAGGATCATCATCCTAATCCCAGAGCCAGATAAAAACAGAACAAAGAAAGAAAGCTTCAGGCCAATATTGCTGGTGAACATAGAAACTAAAATACTCAACCAAATATTGGCAAACTGCATCCAACAATGCATTCAAAAGATCATACACCATGACCAAGTGGGATTCATCCCAAAGATGCGAAGATGGTACACTATTTGCAAATCAATAAGCATAATACAGCGCATAAATAATAACAAAGGTAAAAATCACATGATCGTATCAATAAGTATGAAAAAAGCATTTGATAAGGTACAGCATGCATTTGTGATAAAAATACTTAGCAAAGTGGGATAGAGGGAGCATTCCTCAACATAATAAAGGCCATATATGATAAACCTACAGCCAATATCATACTCAATGGGCAAAAACTTAGAGCTTTTCCACTGAGGTCAGGAAGAAGACAAGGATGCCCGCTTTCCCCACTCCTATTTAACATAGTATTGGACATCCTAGCCACAGCAATCAGATACGAAACGAAAATAAAAGACATGCAAATTGGAGAGGAGGATACAAAGCTGTTATTGTTTGCAGATGACATGATAGTGTACATAGAAAATTCGATAGACTCTGCCAAAAAACTGCTCAACATAATAAATGAATTTGGCAAAATAGTTGTATACAAAGTCAATGTCCAGAAATCAATGGCATTTTTGTATACAGACAATGAAACATCAGAAGCAGAAATCGGGGGGAAATCCCATTTTATATAGCAACAAGAAAAATAAAATATCTAGGAATAAACCTAACCAAGGAGGTAAAAGACCTACACTCAGAAATCTACACAACGCTGAGGAAAGAAATCAAGAAAGACACAAACAAATGGAAACATAGACAGTGTTCATTGATTGGAAGATTTGACATCATGAAAATGTCCATACACCTGTTGGGAACCACTTTGTCTGGTTTCAGGAGTTGTAACCACCCCACGTGGCTAAGGCTGAGTGAGCAACCTCCAGACTGTGAGCCACTGAGGAAACAAAGCTTATGTCCCTAGAAAGAGCGCTGTGTCTGCCATCTCTAGCAACCATTGCTTGGTTGGTTAATCAGAGTCTATGGGTATGAACCCTCAGAGAAGGGGCAACCCAACCAGACATGATCATGTGAGAGGCCATCTAGGAAGGACTCAGTGGGGGCTGCAGCAAGTGAGGGCGAAGGACCCTCAAACCCTCTGGCTATTTTGACATAGCCCGAGTCAACTTTCCATCTGGGAAAAGCTCTGGGAGAAGCGTTTCCTGGCTCTAATCCACTTAAGCCTGAATCTCTGATAGGGAGGGGGTTCAGCCCTCTGCTGGCTAGATCAGGTTCCAGGGTGATCTGGCATAAGAAAGAATTCATAAAGTCCTGTGAAGCCTGCTTTACTAAGAGTGCTCTCATTCATATAATAATGGTCCAGGCAGGGAATGAGTATGTCTCCTAGACTTTTTTGCAAGCCCCTTACCTGACAGACACTGACTCAGATTAAGCCCTCAGATTTCTTTGAAATGTTATCTGTTGTTTGATCCTTGCTGCCTCACATTGAATGATGAGCTTTACCTGTATCCCTGTGCATTATGAACCTAATAAATACGATTTGAGGTAAGGACTTGAGGCCCTTCTCCTTTGAGAGAGGTAGCTGCCTTTCCTCCCCAAGCAGATATGTCTTGGTAGCATTATTTTCATCTGTGGTGGACATGGGGGCTCTGCGGGTTGAGCCCCCCCCCCACAGGCTTGGGGGTTGGGCTGAGGT
>PVKM010008156.1:0-39660 GCA_004027735.1 Carollia perspicillata
CATTGTCTGCTTTTGTTTTAGGTGTGGATGCTAATAACTGTGAATTTGCTGTCCTTTCACTGTTCGTATTTTTTATCTTCTTTTTCTTAGGTAAGTCCCTTTAGCATTTCATATAGTAAGGGCTTGGTGATGATGAACTCCTTGAACTTGATCTCATCTGAGAAGCACTTTATCTGCCCTTCCAGTCTAAATGATAGCTTTGCTGGATAGAGCAGTCTTGGATGTAGGTCCTTGCCTTTCATGACTTGGAATACTTCCTTCCAGCCCCTTCTCATCTTGCTCATTAGTTTATTTTGTTCATCAGATTCCACTTATAAGTGAGATCATATGGTATATGTCTTTCATTGACTGGTTTATTTCACTTAGCATGATAATCTCCAGTCCCATCCACTCTGTCACAAAAGGTAAGAATTCTTTTTTCTGCTGTGTAGTATTCCATTGTGTAAATGTACCACTGTTGTTGTTTTTTTAACCCACTCATATACTGATTTGCAGTTAGGCTTTTTCCAAATCTTGGCTATTGTAAATAGCACTGCTATGAACATAGAGGTGCATAAATTATTTTGAATTGATGTTCCAGAGTTCTTCATGTATATTTCCATCAGTGGAATCACTGGCTCAAAAAGCAGTTCCATTTTTAGTTTTCTGAGGAAATTCCATACTGTTTTCCACAGTCGCTGCACCAGTCTGCATTCCCACAAACAGCACACTAGGGTTCCCTTTTCTCCACATCCTCTCCAACACTTGTTGTTTGTTGATTTATTAATGATAGCCATTTTTGCAGGTGTGAGGTGATACCTCATTGTAGTTTTAATTTGCATCTCTCTGATGATTACTGACATTGTGTATTTTTTCATATGTCTATGGACCATCTGTGTGTCCTCCTTGGAGATGTGTCTATTCAGGTGCTTTGCCCGTATTTCAATTGGCTTGTTTTTCTTGCTGGTGTTGAGTCATGTGAGTTCTTTATATATTTTGGAGATTAAACCCTTGTCAAGTGCATTGTTGGCACATATGTTCTCCCATATAATTTGTTCCCTTTCCATTTTGATGATGGTTTTCTTTAGCTATGCAGAAGCTTTTTACTTTTTATTTTTGTTCAAATACAGTTGTCTTCATTTTCACCCCACTACAGTCTCCTGCCCCACTGATCCCCACCTCCCACCCTTGAACCTACACCCTTTGGTTTTGTCCATGTGTCCTTTATAAATGTTCCTTGATGGACCTTCCTCTCTTTTCCCCCATTATCCCTCTCCGCTTTCCCTCTGGTTACTGTCGGTTTGTTCTTTATTTCCATGTTTCTGGTTATATTTTGCTTGCTTGTTTGTTTTGTTAATTAGGTTCCACTTATAGGTGAGATGATATGGTATTTGTCTTTTACCACCTGGTTTATTTCACTTAGCATGATGTTCTTCAGTTCCATCCATGCTATTGTGAAGGGTAGGAGCTCCTTCTTTCTTTCTGCTATGCAGTATCCTATTGTGTAAATGCACCATAGTTTTTTGATCCACTCATTTACTGGTGGGCATTTAGGCTGCTTCCAGCACTTAGCTGTTGTAAATTTAATTTGATGTAGTCCCCATTTGTTTCTTTATTTATTTTCCTTGCCCTAGAAGATGTATTGACAAAAATATTGCTATATGAAATAACTGAAATTTTACTGCCTATGTTTTCCTCTCAGATTTTTATGGTATGGTGACTTATATTTAAAATTTTTATCCATTTTGAGTTTATTCTGGTGTGTGGTATAACTTGGTAGTCCAGTTTCATTTTTTGCCTGCACCAGTCCAGTTCTCCCAACACCATTTATTGAAGAGACTGTTTTTACTCCATTGTGTGCTGTTTCCTCCTTTTGTCAAATATTAATTGACCCTAAAGATGTTGGTTTATTTCTAGCTGTGTATTCAGTTCTATTGATCTATGTGTCTGTTCTTATGCTGGAGAACACTCTCTTATAAGGTTATTGTACTCTTTAGGAAGTGGTGTTGTGTTATTTGAAGGACTTGAATTAGTTGTAAATATATGTTGCATATTCAAGAGGAAGTACTGCAAAACTTTAATAAGAAGTTTAATTGATATACTGAGAAGAGTAAAAAGACAGAATTATATAACAGCTCAATTAAAACCAGTGAAAACCTCAAAAGAGTCAAAGAAGAAAGGAAACAACAAAGAAAGAAGCAAGGACAATAATAGGAAACAGTAACACACAAAGTAGTTATTAATACAACTGTATCAATAATTACTTCACTTTATATATTTTTAAATTTGTTCATAAGATTCCACATGCTGATAAAAATAATCAAATAAAAAATTTTGAAGCAACACACATTTATTATCATGTGGTTTCTGAGAGTGACAGATTAGCTAGGTCCTCTGCTCAGGGTTTCACCAGGCTGAGTTCAGGGTGTTGCCATAGGGGCTGAGTTCAGCCTTTGGTTCTCATCAAAGGCACAGAGTTCCAACTTCATCTCGGTGTTGGCAGAATCCAATACCAATGGCTATAGAGCCCTGCGGCCCTATTTTTTTTCTTTGCTTGCTTTCAGCCAGGGTTCACTATTAGCTCCAAAAGGTTTCATTCAGTAGCTATCCATACAGCTCTCTTACATGATATCATAGCTCACCTCATAACTGTGTGCTTCTACAAGGCCAATAGACTGCCAGAGAGCTGTGGGATCATCGATAACATGACATAATCACAGCAGTGATTGTCCCCTTATTTTGTCACACAATGTAACTCTATATTAAGAGCAAATATTTATCTATCCTCAGTCCTGACAAATTGAGCAGGAGGGTATTACAGGCCATGTGTGAACCAGGGGCTAGAGTCTTAGGGCTCCCTCAGGATTCTGATTCAACACAACCTGTTGTACACATGTGTTTTTCCATGGCCTTGGGATCCTTTCTGTTAAATTTTTACATTACTTGTGAGAAAAACTCTTGAGCTCAAATTTGTGAAGACCTCCAGCTCAGTCTTTAGATCATCCCCTGCTATTTAACAATATTTCATGAGGATATTGCCCAAACCCCACTTTGAATTTGGATTTGCTGAATATATTTACTCTTCACCAGAAATGGCGTATTTGGAATGGGATTTTGTTTTATATCATCAACATCCACAACTGCCAGTCTCTCTTGAGGCTGCTAAAAGCTCTTACTTTCCTTTTTTTTTAATTTTATTTTTCAATTACAGTTGACATTCAGTATTACATTTGTTTCAGGTATACAATACAGTGGTTAGACATTTATATAATTTATGTGATCCCCCAGTATGCCTACTACACACTTGACACTATACACAGTTATTCCAATATTACTGACTAAATTCCCTATGCTGCGCTTTAGATCCCTGTGACCATTTTGTAAATGCCAATTTGTACTTTTTAATCTTTCACCTTCTTACCCTGCCCTCCAACTCCCCTTTCATATGGCAAGCACCAGTTTGTTCTCTGTATCTATGAGTTTGTTTTTGTTTTCTTATTTTCACTTATTTTCTTTTTTAGATTCCACATATAAGCAAAATCATATGGTATTTGTCTTTCTGTGACTGATGTATTTCACTTAGCATAATACCTTCTAGATCCATCCATATTGTCACAAATGGTAAGATTTCATTCTTTTTTATGCCTGAGTAATATTACATTGTATATATGTACCACTGCTTCTTTATCTACTTGTCTATTAACGGACACCTACATTGCTCCCATATCTTGACTATTGTAAATAATGCTGCAGTGAACATAGAGATGCATGTATCTTTCTAAATTAAGTGTTTTGGATTTTCTTTCAGATAAATACCCAGAAGTGAGGTTACTGGGTCATATGACAGTTTTACTCTTAATTTTTTGAGGAACATCCACATTGTTTTCTATAGTAGCTCTATCAGTTTGCAATCTCACAAGCAGTACATGAAGGTTCCCTTTTATCTACATCCTGAACAACACTTGTTTTTTGTGGATTTATTGGTGATAGCCATTTTGACAAGTGTGAGGTGACATCTCATTGTGGTTTTAATTTACATTTCTCTGATTAGTGATGAGCATTTTTAATGTCTATTGACCATCTATATGTCCTTTTTGGAGTAATTTATTTTCATGGCCTCTGCTCAATTTTTAATCTAATTGTTTATTTTTTGGTGTTAGGCTATATGAGTTCTTTTTATATATTAGTTATTAACTTCTTACATATATATCATTGGAGAATATACCTTCCCATTCACTAGATCCTCTTTTTGTTTGTTGATGGTTTCCTTTGCTGTGCAAAGTTTTTTTTTTTTTACTTTGATGCCCTAGTTGGGTGAGGCAGGATCTCAGAAAATCACCAGGGTCAAGGGGGCATGTTAGTTAGAATAATGGAAACTCACATTTGGTGCCCACCTGCACCTGCAGGCTGAGTGGAAGTTGGGCTCAACAAAGGAATAATGGTGCCTGTCAGCACTTGTGTCCTGGAGAGAGCTTTCTCTGTGGCCTTTTCCCTGAAGCTAGACAACTCAGTTCCTCCTCTTATATCCCTGGCACTTTTTTAGCTATTGTTCCTTTGCTGGAGAGCTTAGGGTGAATATTTGTGAGTGAGCCTGTAGTTGGTCCTTTTAAGATGATATCTGCATAATTCCTGGGTCTACAGCAGCCCTCTCTCTTACCCAAAAAGAATCCATGCTGATTTTCACAGCCAGATATTGTGGGGACTGCTCTTGCCAGCACTGGTGCTCTGGGCTAGGGAACCAGATGTGGGGCTAAGACCCCTTGCTCCTTGGGGGGTACCTCTGTAGCCAACATAGTTATCTTGATTCTTAAACATTTTTGCATACCTTCCCTTCTTACAGTCTCAATGTGGTTTCTTCTTTATATCCTTAGTTATTGGGATTATGTTCAGCTAGTCTTCGGAGGGTTCTCAAGAGTGGTTGTTCCATGATTTAGTTATGATTTTGATGTGGTCAGGGGAGTAGGTGAGCACAACATTTACCTACTCCACCATTTTGACCATAAGTCTACCAAACAGAAATTTTAGAGCTAAAGAAATACTGTGATGATGTTAACTTAATTGGGTCATGAAGTGTCAGATATTTGCTTAAATATTACTTCTGAATGTGGTGTGTGGGTGTTTCTGGAAGAGATTAGCATTTGAATGATAGACTGAATAAAGCAGATTGCCCTTCTCAAAGTGAGTGGGCATCATTCAATCTGTTGAGCACCTGAACAGGCCAAAAAGGCAGAGAAAAGGAGAATTATCTCTCTCTAACTGACAAGTTAAGCTGGGATATGCTGTTTAAACTTCATATTGGGACTTACACCTTTGGTGTTCTTGTTTTTTCAGAGCTTCATACTCAGCCTGGAGCTACACTATTAGCTTTCCTGGGTATCCAGTTTGCAGATGACAGATTGTTGAACTTCTCAGCCTCCATAATCAATCACATGAGTAAATTTCTTTTTTTAAATATATTTTACTGATTATGCCATTACAGTTGTCCCATTTCCCCCCCTTCATTCCCCTCCACCCTGCACACCCACTCCCACCCATACCCCCCTTTAGTTCATGTCCATGAGTCATAAGTTCTTTAGCTTCTACATTTCCCAAACTGCTCCTGCCTTCTCCCTATCTATTTTCTCCCCACCGTCTATACTACTTATTCTCTGTACCTTCTCCCCACACTCTCCTCTTACTCCCCTGTTGCTAACCTGCCACGTGATCTCCATTTCTGTGGCTCTGCTCCTGTCTTAGATGACCACTTAGTCTGCTTTTGTTTTAGGTGTGGATGTTAATAACTGAGTTTGCCGTCCTTTTACTGTTCATATTTTTTCTCTTCTTTTTCTTAGATAAGTCCCTTTAATATTTCATATAATAAGGGCTTGGTGATGGTGAACTCCTTGAACTTGATCTTATCTGAGAAGTCCTTTATCTGCCCTTCCATTATAAATGAAAGCTTTGCTGGATAGAGCAGTCTCGGATGTAGGTCCTTGCCCTTCATGACCTGGAAGACTTCTTTCCAGCCCCTTCTTGCCTATAAGGTCTCTTTTGAGAAATCAGCTGACAGTCTTATGGGAACTCCTTTGTAGGTGACTGTCTCCTTATCTCTTGCTGCTTCTAGAATTCTCTCCTTCATTTCAATCTTGGCTAATGGAATTATGATGTGCCTTGATGTGTTCCTCCTTGGGTCCACCTTCTTTGGGACTCTCTGAGCTTCCTGGACTTCCTGGAACTCGATTTCCTTTGCCAGATTGGGGAAGTTATCCTTCATTATTTGTTCAAATAAGTTTTCCACTTGTTGCTCTTCCTCTTCCCCTTCTGGTACTCCTATAATTCGGATGTTGGAACGTTTAAAGATGTCCTGGAGCTTCCTAAGCCTCTCCTCATTTTTCTGAATTCTTGTTTCTTCATTCTTTTCTGTTTGGTTGTTTCTTCTTCCTTCTGGCCCACTCCATTGATTTGAGTCCAAGTTTTCTTCCCATCACTATTGGTTCCCTGTGCATTTTCCTTCATTTCACTTATCAATGCCTTCATTTGTTCATCTAATTTGCGACCAAAATCAACCAATTCTGTGAGCATCCTGATCACCAGTGTTTTGAACTGTGCATCTGATAGGTTGGCTATCTGTTGGTTGCTTAAAAGTATTGGCTCTGGGGCTCTGAGCTGTTCTCCTGTTTGAGTAATATTTGGTCAGGTGGCACCTGTTACATATGAGGGGCAGAGCCTTAGTTGTTCACCAGGGTGGGGCAACATAGTCACAGGGTTGTGAAGCTATCTGTGGGGGCAGGGTCAGAGAGGGAACAATGGCACCTGTTCTGGCTCTCTGAGATTTGAGTCCCCTCTGCTGCCTCCCACATGCAAACTAGGCCCCCCCGGCACTGGTTCCCAGGTGGGTGGGCCTATGCACACTCCAGGATCCCTGGAGTCTCCCCAACGACCTCTCCTGTGAGGCTGGGAGACTCTCCTGGCACCTTTTTAATCGGTGTTTTTAGGCTTTATTTCCCATCACTGGGGCCCTGGGCTGCACAGTCCATCTCACTGCCCGATCTTGCCTAGTTTATCTGCTCGTGAATGTGTGTTTGCGGTTGGCCAACCACCCTAAGTGCCCTACATGCTCTGCTGGTCTCCTCTCTGCATCTGGGGTCTACAAGATCTGCACCACCTACGCTCCCCAGCACTCCCAGATCTGGCAGCCACTGCCTTTTTCTGCCGTGTTCCCTCTCCACTGACTGCCAACTCCGCCCCTCTTACCGGTCTGGTTGAATGGTTGTCGGACTTCTGTAGTTCAATTTTCTGTGTTCTAGTTGTGCTATTGTTTGTAAATTTTGTTATCCTTAATCTTGGTTGTGAGAGGAGGTACAGTGTTTCCACGTATGCCTCCATCTTGGCCAGAAGTCCCAGTCAATTTCTTATAATAAACTCATAGATTGATAGGCAGATAGATAGATAAAGATATGTATACTATTTGTTTTTTGGAGAATGCTAACTAATACTATAATACAATTACGGAATTAAAAGATTTACTAGAGAAGTTCAATAGCAGACTTAAATAAAAAAAATCAGTGAATTTGAAAAAGGTCATTTGAAATTATCAAGTCATAGGAGCAAAAAAAAAAAAAAAAAAAAAAAAAAAAAAAAAAAAAAAAAAAAAAAAAAAAAAAAAAAAAAAAAAAAAAAAAAAAAAAAAAAAAAAAAACCCAGAAAGGAAAGTTAACATATTCTAAGATACTTATGAGAGACCATCAATCAAACCCATGTATGCATTTGGGAGTCTCAAAGGAGAAAAGGAAGGGCAGAAATCTTTTTTGGAGAAAAATGGCTGAAAATTTCCCAAATTTGGGGGGGGGATAGATATACCCATACCAAAAACTCAACTATTTTCAAGTAGGAAAATCCAAAGTGACCTACACTGAAACATTATAATCAAACTGTAGTAGATCAATGAAAAGGAGGGAATCTTGAAAGCTGCAGGAGAAAAGTGACTTGATACCTACAAAAGAATAGCTATAAGATTAAGCATATTTCTCCGTATAAACCTTGCAAGCCAAAAGGCAGTAGATTGATATATTTATAGTGCTCAAAGAAAAATATCTGTCAAACAATAATACTGTCCAGTAAAACTGTAATTCAAGTATGAAGAACACATTACAACTTTCTTAGATGAAAGTTAAAGAAGTTTATTAACACTATACCTGCCCCACAAAAGTGCTAATGGGATCTCTTATAGAGTTTAAACTAATGGATGCTAGACAGTAAGTAACTCGAGGCCATTAAAAGTAAAAAAGTTATTTAGTTAAAGTTAATATATGGATAGATATAAGATGTATATTATTATAATTTTGATTTGTGACTTCTCTTAATTATTTTATGGGATTTAAAGGCAAAAGCATAAAAATAATTATAAATCTATGTTAATGTGCACAAAATATATAAAGATGTAATTTGTGATATCAATAGCATAAAGTGAGGAAAAGAACTGTAAAGAATAGGTTTTGTATTCAATTGAAATTAAATTTTTATTAGTTTATCATAGGTAGTTATAACTACAAGATGTTTTATGTAATCCCCATGGTAACCACGAAGAAAATATCAATAAAATATACAAGAAAGGAAATAGGAAGGGACTTAAAATATATCACTACAAAATATCAACTAAATACAAAGGAAGGCAGTAAGAGAGGATAGGAAGAATAAAAAAGGTATAAGAATTATAGAAAACGATAAACAAAATCAGAATAATGACTCTTTCCTACCAATAATTGTTTCATATGTAAGTGGAATGAACTCTGAAATAAAGATATAGATGACTGAATGGATTTCAAAAATAGGATCCAACTATATGCTGTCCTAAGGGACTGACTTTAGATCCAAGTTGATGTGGGTTATGAGTAAAAAAAAAGGAGAGGAGAAGATATTCCATGTAAACACTAAAATAGAGAGAAGCCATGGCTATACTAATATCAACCAAAATAAACTTTAAAGTATTAACTGTTATAAGAGACAAAGAAGGATATTACACAATGATAAAATGGTCAATTCACCAAGAAGATATAACATTTAAAAATACGTATGCTCCAAACACCAGAGTTCTTAAATATATAAAACAAACATTGACAGAATTGAAGAAATAGATAGATCTATAGTAATAGTAGGAAATTTTAACACTCCACATTCAATAATAGGTAGCACAGCCATATAAAAAACTAATAAGGAAATAGAGAACTTGAGAAGCACTAGAGACCACTTGAACCCTACAAACATGTAAACAACACTTCATCCAATGATTACAGAATGTATTTTTATTAGGTTTTCATGTCACATTCTGAAGGATAGACCATATATTAAGCTATAAAAGAAGTCTAAATAAATCTTAAAATATTAAAATCATACAAAGTATTTTTCTGATCACAATAAGATGAAAATAGAAATCACCATAAGAAAACTGGAAAATCCACAAATATGTGGAAATTTAAAAGTTCACTCTTCAAAAACCAATGGATTAAAGAAGAAATTACAAGGAAGTCTGAAAATACATTGAGACAAATGAAAATGTTTCAAAAAAACCAAACCCTATAGGATATAGCAAAAGCAGTGCTGACAGGGAAATGTATAACTATAATCACATTAAAAGAATTATCTCGAATCAACAATATAGCTTTACACCTTAAGAAATTAGTAAAAGGGGGAGAGACTTTTGGCCAAAATGGAAGCATAGACACACTGTGCCTCCTCACACAACAAAAAAAGGGACAACAACAAATTTAAAAATAAAAAAACAACCAGAACTGCCAGAAAATCAAACTCTATGGAAGTGTGATAACCAAGGAGCTAAAGAAAAAAAAAATTCATTAAGATCAGTGTGCCAAGACAAAAAAAAAAGGCCCAAATGAAAGAACAGATCAAAGCTCCAGAAAAAAAAAACACAACTAAGTGATGAAGAGATAGCCAATCTATCAGATGTACAGTTCAAAACATTGGTAACCATGATACTCACAGAATTGGTTGAGTATGGTTGCAAAATAGAGAGAAAAAATGAAGGCTATGAAAAGTGAAGTAAAGGAAAGTGCACAGGGAACCAACAGTGATGGGATGGAAACCAGGACTCAAAGCAATGGTTTGGACCAGAAGGAAGAAATGAACAGTCAACAAGAACAGAATGAAAAAACAAGAATTAAAAAAAAAAAAATGAGGAGAAGCTTAGTAACCTCCAGGACATCTTTCAACATTCCAGCACCCGAATCATAGGGGTGCCAGAAGGAGAAAAGGAAGACCAAGATATTGAAAACTTATTTGAACAAAGAATGAAGGAGAACTCCCCCAATCTGGCAAAGGAAATAGACTTCCAGGAAGTCCAGGAAGTTCAGAGAGTCCCAAAGAAGTGGGACCCAAGGAAGCACACACAAAGGCACATTATAATTACATTACCCAAGATTAAAGATAAGGAGAGAATATTAAAAGCAGCAAGAGAAAAGGAGACAGTTACCTACAAAGGAGTTTCCATTAGACTAGCATCTGACTTCTCAAAAGAAACCTTGCAGGCAAGAAGGGGCTGGAAAGAAGTATTCCAAGTCATGAAAGGCAAGGACCTACATCCAAGATTCCTCTATCCAGCAAAACTATCATTTGCAATGGAAGGGCAGATCAAGTGCTTCCCAGATAACGTCCAGTTAAAGGAGTTCATCATCACCAAGCCCTTATTATATGAAATGTTAAAGGGATTTATCTAAGAACAAGAAGATAAAAAATATGAACAGTAAAATGACAACAAACTCACAACTATCAACAACTGAGCCTAAAAAACAACAAAAAACAAAAACTAAGGAAACAACTAGAACAGGAACTGAATCACAGAAATGGAGATCACGTGGAGGGTTATCAGTGGAGAAGTGGGAGGGGGAGATAGGGGGAAAAGGTACAGAGAATAAGTAGCATAAATGGTAAGTAGAAAATAGACAAGGGGAGGTTAAGAATAGTACAGGAAATGTAGAAGCCAAAGAACGTGTACGTATGACCCATTGACATGAACTAAAGTGGGGGGATATGGGTGGGAGGGGTGTGCAGGACAGAGAAATAAAGGGGGAAAATAGGACAACTGTCATGGAATAATCAATAAAATATATATTTTTAGAAAGAAATTAGTAAAATGAGGGAGATCCAAAATGGTGAAGGAGTGAGTGGAAATTCCACTAACCTCCTCTCAGGACCAATCTAGAATTGCAACTAAATTATGGAGAAATCATCAGGAATAAACAAGTGAACAATAGTGGGAGAGAAGCATATAACCCTGGACAGATGGAAAAAAACAACTTCAGCACAGTGTGACTGGTAGGGGGTGTACAGGAGATATGAGAGGACTGGCTGGGCACCCATGGGCAGCAGCTGAAGTACCAGAGGGATATCTCAGTGGTCTAGGGGATCTCCCTGAGAAGTATGGGGTCTAAACCCCAAGCTGGTCTGCCCAGCTTATAGCACCAGAGCCCAAAAAGTACACAGATAAGATCCAGGTGGGAAAAGCAGCAGGGTTGCTCTCTGCCAGAGATGGATGACTGGAGTCACAGAGAGCCTTTTAAAGGGCCAATGGATAAATTTTCATATGCAGCAAGTTACCCTGGGTTCTGGCAAAGGGGGCCTCAGAGTGGACTAGAGATGCCTGAAGAGAGACTGGGAATGGTGGTTTTGTGGAGAGACTGAGAGAGCAGCCACCAGGAACATGGTGCTGAGTCATTTTCCATACTGCAGGAGCCATCCTGCTCATGCAGACCACTCCCCTCCAAGTGGCATCAGCTGAGGAGAAGCAATAGCCCCTCCACCAGGAGGGATTCTGCCCCACCCTATGGTGCTTAATCCTGACTGCTAAGTGCAGAGTGACTAGATTAATAACTGAAGGAGACAGCCACAGACAATAGATTACTGGTAGTGTTGAACCGGCTACCTAAGGCCAGGTCGGAACACCATCTGACATTATCAGAAGCAGATCCAGAAAGAAAAAACAGTGGTATATACTGGATGTTATCAAGACAAAATCCACCATGGTCTTCTTCATGATTTGTGATATTTTCTTTACTGCATAGTTTTTTAACATTCATTTATTGTCCTTAAAGTTTGTACATATTAAGCCGCTAGATTTTATATTATAGTTTACTTTAATTCACACCTTTTACTCTTCCCTTCTCTTAACTCCATTTTACCTTCCTTTTTCCTCTTATTATTTTCATTTTAAATTTTGTTCTTTTTTCTTTCTACAGCTTGTTTTCATTCTGCACTCTTACTACTTCTCCCCCATCTAGCCCCTCAAAACCAATTTTCTTGTCAATGATCATCTCACATTCTTTTTCCAGCAATTAAAGTATACCCGTTTTCTTTCTACCTTTAGCATTCTTTGGTCATTGGTTGTGGATAGAATAGCTGTTGTTACATTTTTGAATTTATCTCTAGATTTTTACTATTCTTATATTTCAAATCTCCAAGTTTACCGATCCCCTCTCCTATTCCATTCTGCCTATATCCTGTCCATTTTTTTTGTCTCAAATTTTAACTTTTCCCTGTCTTAGCCTATTTTTCTTTTTCTATTCTTTCCTCATTCATCCAGCCCTTTATTTCTTTCATGTCAAATTTTGATCTTTCCTTGTCTAGCCTGCTTTTGTTCCTCACTCTTAGTATTCCATCTCTCTCTATCATATCAAAATCACTTCTGTTTTCTTTAGACATCCCTCAAGTTTTTCTTTCTTTATTCCCTATTATCCCCATCCCACTTATATTAATCTTAGCTCATTTGTCGTGATAGTGTTGTGGTGGATCTTTTTCACCAAACCAGTTTCTACATTTTTATTACTTCAGTTTTTTTTCTTTTTTTTCTTTATCTCTCATTTTATTTTTTTTATTTTATTATCTTATTGATTTTCTGTTTAAACCTAGTACTATATGCTTCTCTTCTCTTACTCCATCCCACCTTCTTTGTTCCCTTTTTTATTTACAATATAAATTTTATTTTCTCTCTTCACATTGCTTTAATTACCTACTCTTATTAGTGCTCCTCTTTTTACATCTCAAAATCATTTTTATTTCAGTTAGTCATCTTATATTCTCTTCTCCTTTCTTATAATAGTCTTAACTTCTTTGCACCCTTATTAATACTGGTTCATTTGCTGTTAATAGTGGGATTGTCGGTGGGAGATATTTTTGCGAGCATGGGGTTGTTTCTTGGGCTTTCTGGATTTGTTCTGGCAGCACCTGCACAACAACACACAAGACGTGGTGGGTGGAGTGACCCTCAATCAGCCAGATGGATGGAAGAACCCACCAAAGAATGACCCAACTACAATCAAAACCCAATTACATCCAGAGAGCCAGCATAAATGGTGTACAGGGCATCCCAAGAACATCCTGTTTAGGAGATCAATGAAACTGCACCACTGGATCCCACGGGTCTCCTACCACAGAAAGCCACCACACTAAGACATGGAGTGAAAGCAGATCAATATTATATGGAGAAATAAACAAGAATAGTCTCCTAAAATGAGGATACAAATAAACAACACCAATCAAAAGGAGGAATCCCCATAAAGAGTGCTAAATGAAAAAGAGACAAGTAAATGATCAGATGTTGAGTTCAAAACAATATTTATAAGGAAGCTCAATGAGCTCAGTGAGAATTACAAGGGACTACAGGGAAGCTATAAGGAACTTACTATTAACTACATCAGCATGAAAAAGGACATAGAAACTATCAATAAGAGCCAGTAGGAATAGAAGAATACAATTTCTGAATTGAAGAACACAGTAGGAGTCAAAAGCAGGCTAGATGAAGCAGAGGATTGAATCAGTGAGCTGGAGGACAAGATAGAAAAAACACTCCCAGAAAGAGCAAGAAAAGGAAAAAAGACTCAAAAAGAATGAAGAGGGGTTAAGGGAGCTGCAGAACAACATAAAACATAATAATATCCATATAATCGGGATGCCAGAAGGAGAAGAAGAGGAGCTCAGGATAGAAAACCTGTTTGAAAAAGTAATGATGGACAACTTCCCTAATCTGATGAGCGAAAACGTCTTGTAAGTCCATGAAGCACAGAGGGTCCCAATCAAGAGGAACCCCAAAAGGCCCACTTCAATACACATCATAATTAAAATGGCAAAGTTCAAAGACAAAGAGTTAATGTTAAAGGCAGCGAGGGAGAAACAGGAACTAACATACAAGGGAGCTCCAATAAGGCTAGCATCTGACTTCTCAACAGAAACACTATAAGCTAAAAAAGAATGGCAAGAAATATTCCAAGTAATGAAAAGCAAAGGCCTGCAACCAAGACTACTCTACCTAGAAACTTCCGGCCAAGACGGAGGCAAAGATGGAAACACTGTGCCTCCTCCCACAACCAAAATTGAAGACAACAAATATTTACAAACAATAACACAACCAAAACAGAAAATTGAACTATGGAAGTCTGGCAACCATTCAACCAGACTGGTAAGAGGGGCAGAGTTGGCAGTCAGTGGAGAGGGAACATGGCAGAAAAACACAGTGGCTGGCAGACTGGGAGCACAGGTGGTGCTGGCACCCTGATTGCAGACCCCAGATGCGGGGAGGAAATGAGCAGGGCAGTTGGCTGTTGGCAGTCATACATCTGAGTGCAGATAAACTAGGCAAGAACTGGCAGTGAGACAGACCATGCATCCCAGAGCCCCAGTGATGGGAAATAAAGCCTAAAAACACCAATTAAAAAGGTGCCAGGAGAGACTCCCAGCCTCACATGAGAGGTCGCTGGGGAGACCCACAAGGTTTGGGAGCGTGCATAGGTCTGCCCACCTAGGAACCAGCGCCAGGGGGGCCCAGTTTGTGTGTGGGAGGCAGCAGAGGGGATGCAAATCCCAGAGAGCCAGAACAGGCGCCATTGTTCCCTCTCTGACCCCGCCTCCACAGACAGCATCACAACTCTGTGACTAGGTTGCCCCACCCTGGTGAACACCTAAGGCTCCGCCACCCATGAATAACAGGTGCCAACTGACCAAATATTACTCAAACAGGAGAACAGCTCAGAGCCCCAGAGCCAATACTTTTAAGCAACCAACAGATAGCCAACCTATCAGATGCACAGTTCAAAACACTGGTGATCAGGATGCTCACAGAATTGGTTGATTTTGATTGCAAATTAGATGAAAAAGTGAAGGCTACACTACGTGAAATGAAGGAAAATGCACAGGGGACCAATAGTGATGGGAAGAAAACTTGGACTCACATCAATGGAGTGGGCCAGAAGGAAGAAGAAACAACCAAACAGAAAAGAATGAAGAAACAAAAATTCAGAAAAATGAGAGGCTTAGGAACCTCCAGGACATCTTTAAATGTTCTAACATCTGAATTATAGGGGTACCAGATGGGGAAAAGGAAGAGCAACAAGTGGAAAACTTATTTGAACAAATAATGAAGGAGAACTTCCCCAATCTGGCAAAGGAAATCGACTTCCAGGAAGTCCAGGAAGCTCAGAGAGTCCCAAAGAAGGTGGATCCAAGGAGGAACACACCAAAGCACATCATAATTCCATTAGCCAAGATTAAAATGAAGGAGAGAATTCTAGAAGCAGCAAGAGATAAGGGGACAGTCCCCTACAAAGGAGTTCCCATCAGACTGTCAGCTGATTTCTCAAAAGAGACCTTATAGGCAAGAAGGGGCTGGAAAGAAGTATTCCAAGTCATGAAGGGCAAGGACCTACATCCGAGACTGCTCTATCCAGCAAAGCTTTCATTTATAATGGAAGGGCAGATAAAGCACTTCTCAGATAAGGTCAAGTTCAAGGAGTCCATCACCACCAAGCCCTTATTATATGAAATATTAAAGGGACTTACCTAAGAAAAGGAAGATAAAAAATACGAACAGTGAAAGGACAGCAAATTCACAGTTATTAACATCCACACCAAAAACAAAAACAGACTAAGCGGTCACCTAAATCAGGAGCAGAGCCACAGAAATGGAGGTCACATGGAAGGTTAGCAACAGAGGAGTGGGAGGAGAGGGTGGGGAGAAGGTACCGAGAATAAGTAGCATAGATGGTAGGTAGAAAATAGACAGGGAGAGGGCAAGAGTAGTGCGGGAAATGTAGAAGCTAAAGGACTTATGACACATGGACATGAACTAAAGGGGGGAGTGTGGGTGGGAGTGGGTGTGCAGGGTGGAGGGGAATGAAGGGTGGGAAATGGGACAACTGTAATGGCATAATCAATAAAACATATTTTTTTAAAAAAGAGAAATCTCAAAATGAAAAAAGATTACTCTACCTAGCAAGGCTCTCATTTTATTTTTTGACATGTTTTTGATGTTTAATATCTTAAAATATTTTTATTTTTATTTTATTTTTATATTTGAATATTTTTTAAATTGTTCAAATACAGTTGTCTCTATTTTCCCCCCACAACTCCCCCCCACCCCAGCCATCCCCACTCTCCAGCCCTGATCCTGCCCCTCTGTGCTATGTGAAATAAGTCAAGCATGGCTTTCATTTTAAACAGAAGGTAAAATAAAGAGTTTTCCAGACAAAAGAAGGCTAAAGAATAGACCTCTATCAAACCAGCATTGCATGATATGCAAAAGGCTGTCTAAGAAGATGAAGAAAAAGAGTGAGAGACAGAGGAACACAGGTACAAAGGGTAATAATGGCAATGAATAAGTACCTATCAATAACAACTTTAAATGTAAATGGGTTAAATACTCCAATCAAAAGACATAGGGTAGCTGAATGGGTAAGAAAACATGACCTGAACATATGCAGGAGACCCACCCAACAACAAAACACCTATACAGAGTGGAAGTGAAGGGTTGGAAAAAAATATTTCAAGCAAATGAACAGGAAAAAAAAAGCCAGGATTGCAATATTTATATCTGACAAAATAGATTTCAAAACAAGGGCAGAAAAAGAGACACAGAAGGACACTTCATATTACTCAAGGATAGAATCCATCAAGAGGATTAAAACATTGTAAACATATATGCACCCAACATAGGAGCACCCAAACATATAAGAAAAATCTGGAGGACTTCAAGAAAGATATAGACAACAACACACTTATAGTAGGGGATTTTTACACCCCATTGTCATAATGGATAGATCTTCCAAACAAAGAATCAACAAGGACATTTTGGCACTAAAGGACACACTTACTTAACTGATATATGCAGACCATTTCATGACAAAGATGCAAAATACACATTTTTTTTCAAATGCACATGGAACATTTTCCAAAATAGATCACATGATAGGACACAAAAGAAGTGACCTCAACAAATTCAAGAAAATTGAAATATATGAAGCATCTTCTTAGACCACACTGGCTTGAAACTAAAACCAACCTGAAGAAAAAAAAACAGTCAAAATCATGGAGACTGAATAACATGTTATTAAACAACAAATGGGTTAACAATGAGGTAAAGGAAGTTTCTGGAAACAAATGAAAATAAACACATAACCACCCGAAACTTATGGGACACAGTGCAGATACTCCTGAGAGGGAAATTCATGGTAATACAGGCCTACCTAAAGAAGATAGAAACATTTCAAATAAACAACCTAACCCTACATCTACAAGAACTGGAGGAACAACAACAAAGAAAACCCAGAGCAACTAGAAGGAAGGAAATAATCAAGATCAGAGCAGAATTAAATGACATAGAAATTCAAAAAACAATTCAAAAGATCAATAAATCCAGGAGGTTGTTCTTCGAAAAGATAAAAAACAAATTGACAAGACTTTAACCAGACACATCAAGAAAAGAAGACAGAGAACTCAACTAAATAAAATGAGATACAAAAGAGGAGAAATTACAACTGATACCACAGAAATACAAAAGATTGCAATAAATTACTAGGAAAAACTTCATGCCAAGAAATTTGGAAACCTGTGTGAAACAAACAAATTTCTAGAAATATATAATCCTCCAAAACTGAATGAACAAGCACAAAGTCTGAACACGCTGATAACAGCTAGTGAAATTGAAGCAGTAATCAAAAAACTCCCGTCAAAAACTAAAAAACAAAAATCCCTGGACTGGTCAGATTCACAGGAGAATTTTACAAATCATTTAGGAAGAGCTAACCCTGATCCTTCTCAGACTATTCCAAAAAGCCCAAGAAGAAGGTAGATTCCAAAACTCTTTATGAGGCCAGCATTACCCTAATCCCCAAACAAGATAAAGACACAACAAAGAAAGAAAAGTACAGGCCAATATCATTGATGAACATAGATGCTAAAATCCTCAACAAAATGTTGGAAAACCAGATCCAACAATACATTAAAAAGATCATAAATCATGATCAAGTAGGATTCATCCCAGGGATGTAAGGATGGTACATTATTCACAAATCAATAAACATTAATACATCACATAAACAAAAGGAAAGAGAAAAATCACATGATCATATCAATAGATGTGTAAAAAGCATTTGATAAAATCCAGCACCCATTTATGATAAAAAAAGAAAACTCAGGAAAATGGGAACAGAGGAAGCATACCTAAACACAATAAAAGCCATATACAAGAAACCTACAGCCAACATACTTAGTGAGCAAAAAGTAAAAGCTGTCCCCTTAAGGCCAGGAACAACACAAGGGTATCCACTTTCACCACTTCTATTCAACACAGTATTGAGAGTTCTAGCCACAGTGATCAGACAGAAAAAGAAATAAAAAGTATCCAAATTGGAAAGGAGGAAAGTAAAACTGTCATTGTTTGCAGATGACATGATAGTGTGCATAGAAAACCCTATAGACTCCACAAAAAAACTACTTGACCTAATAAGTGAATTTGGTAAAGTGGCAGGATACAAAGTCATTATTCAGAAATAAAAGGCATTTTTATACACCAACAATGAAATACCAGAAATAAAAATTAGGAAAAAATTTTCCATTTACTATAGCAACAAGAAAAATAAAGTACCTAGGAATAAACCCAACCAAGGAGGTAAAAGACCTGTATTCAGAAAACCACAGAACACTGCGTAGTATTCCATCATGTAACCTACCCTTTGTGACAGCATGGATGGAACTGGAGAGCATTATGCTAAGTGAAATAAGCCAAGTGGTGAAAGGTAAATACCATATGATCTCACCTATAAGTGGAACCTAATCAACAAAACAAACAAGCTAGCAAAATATAACCAGAGACACTGAAATTAAGAGCAAACTGACAGTGCCCAGAGGGAAGGTGGGAGGGGATAATGGGGGGAGGGAAGGAGGAAGGGTTTTCAGAAACATCTATAAAGGACACATGAACAAAACCAAAGGGGAGTAGGAATAAGGGTGGGAAGTGGGGATGGCTGGGGTGGGGGGGCAGTTGTGGTGGGGAAATGGAGACGGCTGTACTTGAACAACAATAAAAAAATTAAAAAATAAATAAAATAAAAATAAATAAATAAAAGTCACCATAAAAGAAAGATATATGAAATTTTACTGCCTATGCTTTCCCCTAAGACTTTTATGGTATTGCAACTTATATTTAAGTCTTTTTTCCATCTTCAGTTTATTTTTGTATTTAGTGTAAGTTGGCAGTCTCCTTTCATTTTTTTTGGATGTACCTATCCAGGTCTCTCAATATCATTTATTGAATAGCCTATTTTTACTCCATGTTATGTTTCTTCCCCCTTTGTCAAATATTAATTGACCATAGAAATGGAAGTTTATATATGGAATGTCTATTGTGTTCCATTAATCCATGTGTCTGTTCTTATGCCAGTACCAGACTGTTTTGATTACAGTAGCTGTGTAATATAGTTTGATATCAGGTATTGGGATCCCTCCTACTTTGTTCTTATTTCCCCATATTGCTGAGGCTAGTTGAGGTCTTTTTTTGTTCCATATAAATTTTTGAAATATTTGTTCTATATCTGTGAAATATATCATTGGTATTTTAATAGGAATTGAGTTAAAACTGTAGATTGCTTTGGGTAAGTGTTCCAATCCATGAACATGGTATATACTTCCACTTATTTCTATCTTCTTCAATTTCTTTCTTCAGTGTTTTATAGTTTTCTGAGTACGGGTCTTTTACCTCCTTGGTTAAATTTATGTGTGGGTACTTTATTTATCTTGTTGCTATGGTAAATGGATTTTTTTCTAGTTTCCCTTTCTGATATTTTATTGCTGGTGTACAATAATGCCTTTTATATCTGAATATTGACTTTGTATCCCACCACTTTGCCAAACTCACTTATTAGGTTGAGTAATTTTTTGGTAGTAATGATAGCCTCTTCAATAAATGATGTTGGGAGAACTGGACTGGCACATGCATAAAAATGAATCTAGACCGCCCAGTGTACATCATACACCAGAATAAACTCAAAATGGATAAAATACTTAAATATAGGTCATGACATGATAAAAGTCCTAGAGGAAAACATAAGCAAGAAAATTTCAGATATCCCATGTAGCAATATTGTTGCAGAAATATCCCCTAAGGCAAGGGAAATAAAGGAAATAATAAACAAATGGGACAACATCAAATTAAAAAAGCTAAAGGAACCATTTTCAAAATGAAAAGGGAACTGACTGTATGGGAAAACATATTTGCCAATGTTACACTGCACAAGGGTTTGATGTCCAAAATATATAAAGAACCCATATGACTCAACACTGGGAAAACAAAAATCCAGTTAAAAATGGGCAATAGAGTTGAATGGACACTCCTCCAATGAGGACATACAGATGACCCATAGACATATGAAAAGATGCTCAACATCACTAGCCATCAGAGAGATACAAATTAAAACCACAATGAGATACCACTTCTCACCAGTTAGAATGGCCATCATACACAAATCAACAAGTGCTGGCAAAGTTGTGGAGAAAAGGGAACCCTAGTATGTTGGATGGAATGCAGACTGGTGCAGCCACTGTGGAAAACAGTATGGAATTTCCTCAAAAAACTGAATATGGAAGTGCCTTTTGATCCAGTGATCCCATTCCTGGGATTATACCCTAAGAATCCCAAATTACCAATTCAAAAGTTCTTATGCACCCTTATATTCATAGCAGCACTCTTTACAATAGCCAAGTGCCTGAAATATCCTAAGTACCCATTAGTAAATTAGTGTATCAGAAAACAGTGGTATATTTACACAATGGAATACTCCGCAGCAGAAAGAAAGAACTCCTACCTTTTGCAACAGCATGGATGGAACCAGAGAGTATTATGCCAAGTGAAATAGCCAGGAGGTGAAAGACAAATACCATATGGTCTCACCTATAAGAGGAACCTAATGAACAAAATAAACTAATGAGCAAAATAGAACCAGAGGCATGGAAAGATAGAACAGCCTGAAAGTGACCAGAGACAAGGGAGGAGGTGGTAATGACAGAAAGAAGAGGAAGGGACTAGACAAAGAACATGTAACATGACTTATGGACATGGACAAGAGTGTGGGAATTGACTGTGGAAGTGGGGGGTAGAGTGGGAGAGGTGGAGGAGGGTAAAGGGGGAAAATTGGGACAACTGTAATATAATAACATTAAAATGATTTTAAAAATCTGAACAAATTTATAAGTAGTATGGCAAGTGAAGCAGTAAATAAAAACATCACACCAAAGGAAGCCCAGGACCAGTAGTCTTTACAGGTAAAGTCTACCAAACATTTAAGGAACTACACTACTTCTCCTCAAACTCTTATTAAAAATTGAAGAGTAGGGAACACTTCCAAAAACATCCTATTAGTTCAACATTACTTTCATACCAAAGGCAGACATAGGCACCAAAAAAAAAAAAAAAAAAAAAAAAAAAACACCAAAACTACAGACAAATGTCAGTGATGAATCTAATGCAAAAAATTTCAACAAAAAAATAGCAAATAGAACTCAACAGTACATTAAGAGAACCATCCACCATGGCCAGTGGAATTAATTCCTAGACTAAGAATGGTACAACATATGAAAATCAATTGATATAATAAACCACATTAACAGAATGATGGAAAAATTATCATTATCACAATGATAATAACACATTATCATTTCAATTGATGGGGGAAAGCATAGGATAAAATTCAGCACCTGTTTATGTGAAAGACACTCTACAAACTAAGAATAGAAAGAATCTATCTCAACTTAATAAAGCCTTATATGAAAAGCCTGAGAACTCTTCTTCTAAGATCAGGAACAAATAAAAATGTTTACTTTCATTACTTCTAGTCAAGATAGTATTGAAAGTTCTAACCAGAGCAAGTAGGCAAGGAAAAGAAATGAAAGCACCCAAATAAGCACCCAAATAAGAAGTAAAATGATCTCTGTTCACAGATGACATGATCTTACAAACTGAAAAATTCCACAAAAATCTGTTAGAACTGATTTTTAAAATTCAGCAAAGTTGTAGGATACAAAATTACATGCAAAATCAATGGTATTTCTACACATGAACAATAAACAGTCCAAAAGGGAGTTAAGAAAATAAAGTTTAGATCCTTAAGCATAAATTTAATTAAGGAGGTGAATGATTTGTATACTAAAACTAAAACAAACATTGAAGGAATTATAAGACACAAATTAATGAAAAGATGTCCTATGTTCATGGATTGGAGGACATAATATTATTAAGATGTCAATACTATCCAAAGTAATCTGCAGATTAAATTTAATCCCTTTCAAACACCCAACAGCATTATTTTACAGAAATAGAAGTATCTGCCCTGGCTGGTGTGGCTCAGTGGATTGAGTGCCAGACTGTGAACCAAAGGGTCACTGGTTCAATTCCCAGTAAGGGCACATGCCTGGGTTGTGGGCCAGGTCCCCAGTAGGGGGCACTTGAGAGGCAACCACACATTCCTATTTCCCCTTAAAAAAAGAAATATCCATCCTAAATATCATATGGAATCTCAAGGGACCCTAAATAGTCAAAATACTCTTGAAAATGAAGAAAAAAGTTGAATGTATCACATTTCCAGATTTCAAAACTTATTACAAAGTGTCAGTAATCAAAATATTGTGGTACAGCCATAAAGACAAACATATAAACCAATGAAGCAGAATAGAGAGCCCAGAAATACACCCTCACATATAGGGTCAAATGATTCTTGACAAAAAATTAAAATGGCGCCAAGACCATTCAATAAGGACATACTCTTAAATAGTGTTGTAAAAGGTGGGTATCCATATAAAAAATTGAATTTGGATCCTTATCATACCGTATACAAAAATAAATTCAAAAGGAACCAAAGATCTTAACATACATGTAAAACTTTAAAGCTCTTAGAATAAAACATAGGTGAAAAGCTTCAGTCATTACGTTTGGCAATGGTTTCTTGGATATGACACCAAAAGTAAAGGCAACAAATGTAAAAATAGATGAACTGGACTTCATCGAAATTAAAAATGTCTAATTATCAAAGGATACAATCAACAGAATGAAAAGGCAACCTATGAAATGAGAAAAAAATTAAGTCATGTATCTGTTCAAGGGATAATATTCATGTATATAAAGAACTACAATTCAACAACAAAAAAACTATTAAAGATGGACAAATGAATTGAGTAGACCTTTCTGCAACGAAGATATAAAAATGATAAACGTGCATAAGAAAAGATGCCCAATATCACTAATTATTTGGGAAATGCCAATTAAAATCACAATGAGATATCACCTCATACTCATTAGGATTACTACCATCACAAAAACAAACAGAAAAAATGTTGGTGAGGATGAGGAGAAATTGGAGCACTTGTGCACTGCTGTTGGGAATGTAAAATGGAGAAGGCACTATGAAAAAAAGGATGATGGTTCCTCAAAGAACTAAAAATAAAATTACCACGTGATCCAAAAATTCCACTCTGGGTATATACCCAAAAGAATTAAAAGTAGGGTCTTGAAGAGATATTTTTTACTGTATTCATAGCAGCATTAACCACAATAACCAAGAAATAGAAGCAACAATAATGTCCAAAGACAGATGATTGGGTAAACAAAGTGTGGTATCTACCTACCACACTTTGGAATACTAGTCTTAAAAAAATAGTCTTACACATATTACAACATGATGAACCCTGAAGATATTATGTTAATTGAA
This sequence comes from Carollia perspicillata, assembly GCA_004027735.1. NCBI lineage: Eukaryota > Metazoa > Chordata > Mammalia > Chiroptera > Phyllostomidae > Carollia > Carollia perspicillata. The sequence goes on from PVKM010008156.1 coordinate 23,991, forward strand.
ATAAACCAGTCACAAAAATACCAATACCATATGATTCTACTTATATGAGATACCTTGAATAGTCAAATTCAAAGAGACAAAAAGGATAAATGTTGTTGTCAGGGTCTGTGGGTACAGGAAAATGGTGGTTGTTTTTTGTTTTATTTTTAATTAATGTTTTATTTTTATTCTTTTCTTTTATTTATTTGTTATTGTTGTTTAAATACATTTGTCTCCATTTTCCCATCACCACTTTCCCTGCCCCACTCACCCCCACCTCCCATCTTCAATCTCCATGTGTCCTATATAGAGTTGTTTTTTAAAATTTAAATGATTGTATTTATTTATGTTTTTACTGAAAAAATGAGTACAGCAATATATTTTAAAAATAATACAACACAAGCAAGTGGGTTTTATTCTAGGGTCACAAGCATTATTCAACATATGCAGATCAATGTAATGTACCACATTAACAAAACAAAGATGTATTTATTTATTTTTAGACAGAGGACAAGGGAGAGAGAAAGAGAGAGAAACGTTAATGTGTGGCTGCCTCTCACACACCCAGGCATGTGCCCCGATTGGGGACCTGGCCTGAAACTCAGGCATGTGCCCTGAGTGGGGATCAAACTGGCAATCCTTTGGTTTGCAGGCCGGTGCTCAATCCACTGACTCACAACAGCCAGGACTAGAGTTGTTTTTTAATGTGTGTAGATTTTCAGCTTTGCACAACAAAAACGTTGTGGAGATTGGTTTTACAATAATGTAAATATACTTCACATTACTGAACTGTACACTTAAAATGGTTAAAATGGTAAATACAATGTTATGTGTATTTTACAACTATTCAAAAGGCTGAAACTATGGACACAATTAAAAAAATTGGTGGTTGACAGGGTTTTGGGAGAGGGAAGAGAGGTGGAGCAAAGGTCATTTTTAGGGTAGCAAAAATATTGTTTGATACTGTAATGGTAGGCACATGTCATTATACATTTGTTAAAATCCATAGAATATACAATCCATACTAAAACCTAACTCAGGCGATGGTTATCATTTTTAGCAATAAAGTATTTTTAAATTAAAGTATGTAAATTTTTGTAGATATGATGCTATTAACCATTAACTAACACAGTATAGTATAGACATAATTTTTAAATGTATTTCATTGATTATGCTACCACAGTTGTCCCATTTCCCCCCCTTTATTCCTCTCCACCATGCACACCCCCTCCCACCTGCATTCCATTGCCCTTCGTTCATGTCCATGGTTTGTACATATAAGTTCTTTGGCTTCTCCATTTCCTATACTATCCTTAACCTCCCCCTGTCTCTTTTGTACCTGCCATTTATGCTACTTATTTCCTGTACCTTTTCCCCCATTCTTCCTCCTCCCTCTCCCTGCTGATAATGCTCCATGTGATCTCCATTTCTGTGGTTCTGTTCCTGTTCTAGTTGTTTGCTTAGTTTGCTTTTGTTTTTGTTTCTGTTTTAGGTTTGGATGTTGATGGTTGTGATTTTGTTGTCATTCATTTTAATTTTCATATTTCTGATCTTCTAGCTTTCTTATATAAGTCCCTTTAAGATTTCATATAATGAGGGCTTGGTGATGATGAACTCCTTTAACTTGATCTTATCTGAGAAGCATTTTATCTGCCCTTCCATTCTAAATGGAAGCTTTGCTGGATAGAGCAATCTTGGATGTAGGTTCTTGCCTTTCATGACTTCAAATACTTCTTTCCAGCCCCTTCTTGCCTGCAAGGTTTCTTTTGAGAAATCAGGGGCTAGTCTAATGGAAACTCCTTTGTACATAACTCTCTCCTTTCCTCTTGCTGCTTTTAAAATTCTCTCTTTATTCTGGCCGAGATAGAGGTGTAGGTGGAAACACTATATCTCCTCTCACAACCAAGATTAAGGACAACAAGGATTTACCAACAATAACAACCAGAACCTAGAAAATTGAACTACGGAAGTCTGACAACCATTCAACCAGACCGGTGAGAGGGGCAGAGTCAGCAGCCGGTGGAGAGGGGACATGGCAGGAAAAGGCAGTGGCTGCCAGACCTGGGAGCGCTGGGGAGCATAGGTGGCATGGAGCTTGCAGACCTCAGATGCAGGGAGGAGATGAGCAGATCACGCAGGGCACGCAGGGCAGTTGGCCAACCGCGGACATACATTTGTGTGCAGATAAGCTAGGCAAGAGCGGGCAGCGAGACAGACAGCAGAGCCCAGGGCCCCAGTGATGGGAAATAAAGCCTAAAAACACCGATTTAAAAGGTGCCAGGGGAGACTCCCAGCCTCACAGGAGAGGTCACTGGGGAGACCCACAGAGTCCTGGAGCATGCATAGGCTGACCACCTGGGAACCAGCACCAGGGGTACCCAGTTTGCATGTGGGAGGCAGCAGAGGGGACACAAATCCAAGAAAGTGGGGAACAAGTGCCATTGTTCCCTCTCTGACCCCGCCCCCACAGACAGCATCACAACCCTGTAACTGGGTTGATCCGCCCTGGTGAACACCTAAGGCTCCGTCCCTCATATGGTAACAGGCGCCACCTGTCAAAAAATGACTTAAACAGAAGAAAAGCTCAGAGCCCCAGATCCAATACTTCTAAGCAACCAAGAGATAGCTAACCTATCAGATGCACAGTTCAAAGCACCGGTGATCAGGATGCTCACAGAATTGGTTGATTTTGGTCACAAATTAGATGAACAAATGAAGGTATTGACTTCCATAATTCAATTTTCTGTGTTCTGGTTGTGTTATTGTTTGTAAATCTTTGTTGTGGGAGGAGGCACCGTATTTCCACCTATGCCTCCATCTCGGCCAGAAGTCCTGAATTATTTATTTCTGACTGTTCCTTTTTTGTGGTTTCTATGTCCTTTTTCATGCTGTTGAGCATCCTTATAATCATTACTTTGAACTCTATTATCTAATAAGTTGCTTGCCCCTATTTTATCTCTTCCTCTGGAGAATTCTCTTGCTCTTTTATTTGGGGCCTGTTTCACTGTATCCCCATTTTGGCTGCCTCTTCGTGTTTGTTTCTATGTATTAGGTAGATGTGCAAAGACTCTGGGGCAGACCTATATTAGATGCTGTTTTGACTGGCCCTGGAATCCTGTTGGGAACAATCAGTGATTCACAGGTTATGGTTCCCCCTGCTGGTCCTCGGTGCATGTGGAAAGGACCAAGTTGTGTACCAAGGCTGGCTTTTATGAGCCCTGGTCCCAGGGGACAGGTCAGCAAAGTCTCAAAGCACCCTGAGATCTGCCTCCATGTGCAGGCTGCCTGTTAAGCTTAGTCACTGAAAGAGCTGCTGACTGTACTCCTCAACAAGGCTTAATCTCCACAGGGTGGGGAAAGAGGGATTTCTGTGGGTGGAGCTATTGCTTCTCCTCAAGCTCATGTCAAACAGAGAAGAGTGCTCTGCCTGATGAAGATGGTTTCTGCAGTATGGTAGCATGACTGAGCACAGGGATCCTGGCAGATGACCCTTCAGCTCTTTCCCCAGAGCCACCAGCCCCAAACTCTCCTCACACAGCTCTAGTCTGCTCTGCCCTTCCCTCCACTGGAGCCCAGGGTAAATGGCCACAAATGGAATTTTGTGTATTGGCCTTTAAGAGGGTGGCCACATCTCTAGCCACCTCTCCCTGGCAGACAGAAACCCCACTGCTTTTCACAGCCAGATTGTATGTGGTTACCTTTCCTGGTTTGGTGCTCTAGGCTGGGGAGCCCAGCTTTGGGTTTAGATCCACACTTCTCAGGAAAACCCCCACACAGCTGAGATATCCCTCCGTAACTTCAGCTGCCACCTGTGGGAGCCCATCCAGGCCTCTCATGCCTCTGCACTTACTACCAGTCTCAATTTGGCTTCTTCTAGAAGTCTTTGTTTTTAGGTTTCTGTCCAGCTAGTTTTTTGTAGGTTATTAAGGATGATGTTCCTATAATTTCATTGTAATCCCAGTTTGGTCCTGGGAGAAGGTTAATGTATCTTCCACCTAATCCATCACCATCTTGAGTCCTCTGTTTTCCATGTCTTATAGCTTCCTGTCCCTGACTTCCACCATTACTGCCTTCTTTGCAGTTAGTTAATGTTTTGTGGTGCCAAGCTTGATACCACTCTCATTTTTTGTGTTTATATTCTACAGACATTTTGTGGTTGTCATGGTGATTACATATAACATCCAAAAGTTATAATGATATAATTTAAATTTGTACCAACTTAATTTATAATTTCATGCAAAATCTCCACTCCTATACAGATTTGATTCACATATACATCTTGTTATCAATATCAGAAAATACATTGTCTACTCACTACCATACATTTAATTTTTAATGTATTTGTAATTTAAATATTGTGGAAAATAACAATTGGGGTTACAAAAAATGATAATAATACTAACTTTTATATTTGCTCAATTTATCAAGGACCAGTTCAAATATGACCTTTCCCAGAAATCTTTACAGTGCAAATACTTATACATATGTCATTGGGCTACCATAGAAATACATTAACTCATTTCATCTCCTTAGTAAGAGGGTATAAATCATGTCTGATTCAACTGTGTACTCCTAGCATAGAACATGACAAAAAGAGTGTTCAGTATGTAATTGGTGAATGTATGAATGGATAAATACATGAGTGAATGAATACATGAATGAATGAAGGAAGACAATTTCAGGAGATTGCCTAAGACATATAAAGTCCCCATTCCTGGGGCACAAGACACCCCTTGATCCTCTCCTCACAATTTTATTTTTATTTTTAACCCTCCTCCTTCAGCAAGGGGACAATGAGATCCCAGATTACCTTTGCTCCACTCTGGGGTTCTGCCATACTAAGTTCTCTTAGAATGTAATTCAGCTTACTTAACCTTCTTTTAAAATGGGCCTATGTGCCTATGCTTGTGCCAGTACCATGCTGTTTTGATTACTATGGTCTTGTAGTATAGTTTGATATTAGGTAAACAAAAAATAAACAAAATGGACTACATTAAACTAAAAACATTTTGCACAGCAAAAGAAATCATCAACAAAATGAAAAGGGAACACTCTGAATGGGAGAACATATTTGCCAATGGTATATCTGATAAGAGGTTCATTTCCAAAATATATAAAGAACTCACACAATTAAACACTAAGAAGACAAACAACTTAATTAAAAAATTAGGTGAACTGAAGATGTTGGCCAAGTAGGTAGAAGCTAAGCCTACTTGTCTGTACCCAGAGAATGGATATTCAGCTGATCTTAATATCAAGTGCCTGAACAATCAATGGAATCTCAGCTGATGTGAATTTTTGAAACCAAGGAGAACAAAGGCATTTTGCACCATCCACACCTGCACAACAGCATACAAGACATGATGGACAGTGTGACTCTCAGCCAGTCAGCCAGATGGAAGAACCCACCAAAGAATGACCCACAACAACCAAAATCCAATTACAGCAAGAGAGCCCACATAAATGGCATAAAAGATATCTCAAGAATATCCAGCTCAGAAGATCAAGGAGACTGCACCACTGAGTCCCACAGGTATCCTACCATTGAAGGTCACAACATGAAGACAGAGAGTCAAAGCAACTGAATCTAATACACAGACACAAACAAGAAGACTCAGCTAAAATAAAGAGGAAAAAACAACCTCTGAATGAAAAGAAAGGAGGAATTCCCAGAAAGAATTTTAAATGAAACTTAGGCAACCGAACTATCAGACATGAAGTTCAAAATAATGGTTATAAGGATGTTCAAGGAGCTCAGTGAAAGCTACAAAGAACTCCATGGGAGCTACAAGGAACTTACAGAAAACTACACCAGCATGAAAAAGAATATAATAACTATCAATAAGAGCCAGAAGGAAAGGAAAAATGAAATATCTGAAATGAAGAATACAATAGAAGGAATTAAAAGCAGGCTAAATGAAGCAGAAGATCAAATCAGAGAGCTGGAGGATAATGTAAGGAATAAAAAACTCCCAGACAGAGCAACGAAATGAAAAGAAACACAAAATAATGAAGAGGATTTAAGGGAGCTGCAGGACAACATGAAACATAATAATATCCATATCGTAGGGATACCAGAAGGAGAAGAAGAAGAGCAAGGGATAAAAAACCTGTTCGAAAAAGTTATGACAGAAATCTTCACTAAATTGATGGGAGGAAAAGTCACACAATCCAGGAAGCATAGAGTGTCCAAGTCAAGATGGACCCAAAGAGGCCCACTCCAAGACACATGATAATTAAAATGGCAAATTTAAAGACAAAGACAGAATCTTAAAGTCAGCAAGAAAGAAACAGCTAGTAACATGCAAGGGAACTCTGATAAGGCTATCAGCTGATTCTCAACAGAAGCACTACAAACCAGAAGGGAATGGCAAGGAATATTCCAAGTAATGAAAAGCAAAGGAATGTAACCAACACTACTCTAACCAGCAAGGCTCTCATTTAAAATGGAAGGTGAAATAAAGAGGTTCCCAGATTTTTTATAAATGCTAAAATAATACATCCCCACCAAACCACCAGCATTGTAAGAGATGCTAAAAAACTGCTTTAAAAAGATGTGTGTGTGTGTGTGTGTGTGTGTGTGTGTGTGTGTGTGTGTGTGGAGAGAGGGAGAGAGAGAGAGAGAGAGAGAGAGAGAGAGAGAGAGAGAGAGAAAGGAACATGGGTACAAAGGGTAGTAATGGCAATGAACAAGTATCTATTAATAATAACTCTAAATGTAAATGGGTTAAATGTTCTAATCAAAAGACATCAGATAGCTGAATGGATAAGAAAACCTGACTGGCATATATCCTGTCTACAGAGACCCACCTCAGAACAAAGATTTACACAGACTGAAAGTAAAGAAATAGAAAATACATTCCAAGCAAATGACATAAAAAGAAAAGATGGGGTAACAATGCTTATATCAGACTAAATAGATTTCAAAACAAAGGACATAAAGAGAGACAAAGATAGACAGTTTATAATACCAAAGGGCAAAATCCATGAGGAAACTATAACCCTTGTAAACATACATGCACCCAAAATAGGGGCACCCAAATATGTAAAGAAAATCTTGGAGGATGTCAAGAAAGATAGCAACAGCACAAGAGTCATTGGAGGGGATTTTAATACCCCATTATCAACAATAGATAGATCTTCCAAGCAAAGAATGAACAAAGATATTGTGGCATTGAACAACATTCTAGATCAAATGGACTGAATTAATATATACAGAAACTTTCATCCCAAAGAAGCAACATACACATTCTTTTCAAATGCACATGGAACATTTTCAAAGATAAACCACATGTAGAACACAAAACAAACCTCAATGAATTCAAGAAAATTGAAATCATATTAATCATCATCTCAGACCACAATGGCCTCAAACTGGAAACCAACCTCAAGGAAAATCTTCAAAAACATTCAAATACATGGAGACTGAACAACATGCTATTAAACTCCTAATGGGTTAACAAAGAGATCAAGGAAGAAATGAAAAACTGTCTGGAAACAAATGAAAATCAACACACAACAGTCCAAAAGTGATAGGACACAGTGAAGGCAGTCCTGAGAGGGAAGTTCATAGCAATACAGACCTACCTAAAAATGATAGAAAAACCTCAGATAAACAATCTAACTCTACATCTATGAGAACTAGAGGAACAACAACAAACAAAAAGCAGAGTTAAGAAGAAAGGAAATAATCAAGATCAGAGCAGAATTAAGTGACATAGAGACTAAAAGAACAGCTCAAAGGATCAGTAAATCTAGAAGATGGACCTATGAAAAGATAAACAAAATTGACAAGACTTTATAAAGAGTCATCAAGAAAAAAATAGAGAGGATCCAAATAAATAAAATCAAAATCGAAAGAGGATAAGATACAGCCAATGCCACAGAAATACAGAGGATTGTAAGAAACTACTACTTACAACTATATGCAAAGAAATTTGACAACTTTAACAAAAAGGACAAATTCCCAGAAACATACAATTTTCCAAAACTGAATCAAGATGAAGCAGAAAGCCTGACTAGACCAATAACAACTAGTGAAATTGAAGCACTAGTCGCAAACTCCTGAGATACAAAAGCCCTGGACCAGACAGCTCCACAGGCAAATTTTACCAATCTTTTAGGGAAGAGCAATCTCCTATCCTCCTCAAACTATTCCAGAAATTTCAAGAAAAGGGAAGACTCCCAAACTCTTCTTATGAAGCCAGTGTTATCCTAATTCCAAAACCAGGTAAAGACACAACAAGAAAGAAAACTACAGGCTAATATCCCTGATGAATGTAAATGCTAAATACTCAACAAAATATTGGCAAACCACATGGAGTGATACATTAAAAAGATCATACACCATAATCAAGTGGTATTCACCTCAAGGATGCAAGGATGGTACAATATTTGCAAGTAAATAAATGTAATACACCACATAAACAAAATAAAAGACAAAAATCACATGATCATATCAAGAGACACTGAAATAGCATTCGATAAAGTACAGGACCCGTTCATGATAAAAACACTCAGAAAATGAGAGCAGAGAAAACATAACTCAACATAATAAAGGCAACATATGAGAAACCCATAGTTGACACCATATGCAACAGGCAAAAACAAAAAGCTTCCCCACCATGATCAGGAGCAAGACTAGGGTGTCTGCTTTCACCACTTTAATTGAATATAGTATTGGAAATTCAAGCCACAGCAATCACACAAGAGAAAGGAATAAAAGGCATCCAAATTGGAAAGAAGAAAGTAAAACTATCACTTTTTGAAGATGACATGATAGTGTACATAGAAAACCCTATAGGCTCCACCAAAAAACTACTTGACCTAATAAGTGAATTTTACAAAACTGTGGCATACGAAGTAAATATTCAGAAATCAAGGCATTTTTCATATACCAACAATGAAATAACAGAAACAGAAACTAGGTTAAAAATCTTAGTTATGATAGCAACAACAACAACAACAACAAAAAGTACCTAGGAATGAACTTAGCCAAGGAGGGAAAAGACCTGTATTCAAAAAACTACAGAATACTGAACTAAGAAATTAAAGAAGATGCAAATAGACTTCTGGCCAAGATGGAGGTATAGGTAGACACACTGTGCCTCCTTGCACAACCAAAGGAAGGACAACAATAAATTTAAAAACAAAAAACAACCAGAACTCACAGAAAATCAAACTGTATGGAAGTCCAACAACCAAGGAGTTAAAGAAGAAACATTCATTCAGACCAGTAGGAGAGGCAGAGATGGGTAGCTGGGCAGAGAGGACTCGCAGCAAGACAGTGGCTGGAGGACTGAGGTGGGCAAGGCTGATGCTGGCAGGCAAGGCAGTGGCTGGTGGACCTGGAGAAGTGGCCGATGGAGAACTGGGAGGTCCCACATTCGTGTGCAGATAAACCAGGAGGAACAACTGGGGAGAGACACAAACCATACAACCCAGGGTTCTAGCACAGGGAAATAAAGCCTCAAACCGCACATTGAAAACACCTGTGGGCATTGCCGTGGCAGCAGGAGAAACTCCCAGACTCACAGGAGAGTTTTTTTGAGAAACCCATGGGGTCCTGGAACAAACCCACCCACCCAGGAATCAGCACCAGAAGGGCCCAATTTGATTGCAGGTAGTGGGGGAAGTGACTAAAAACCAACAGTGAGCAGAGCAAGCGCCATTGTTCCCTCTCAGACCCCTTCCCCACATACAGTGTCAAAACCCAGCCACGTGCGTTGCCTTGCCCTGGTGAAACCTAAGGCTCCGCCCCTTACTACATAAGAGGTGCACTGAGAAAAAAAATGGCCCAAATGAAAGAACACATCAAAGCTCCAGAAAAAATTCAACTAAGCGATGAAGAGGTAGCCAACCTATCAGATGCACTGGTCAAAACACTGGTAATTAGGATGCTCATAGAACTGGCTGAGTATGGTCACAAAATAGATGAAAAAATGAAGGCTATGCTAAGTGAAACAAAGGAAAATGTACAGGGAGCCAATAGTGATGGGAAGGAAACTGGGACTAGAATCAATGGTGTGGACCAGAAGGAAGAAAGAAACATTCAACCAGAAAAGAATAAAGAAACAAAAATTCAGAAAAATTAGGAAAGGCTTAGGAACTTCTGGGACAACTTTAAATGTTCCAACATCTGAATTATAGGGGTGCCAGAAGGAGAAAAGGAACACCTAGAAATTGAAAACTTATTTGAAAAAATAAAGGAGAACTTCCCCAACCGGCAAAGGAAATAGACTTCCAGGAAGTCCAGGAAGCTAAGAGAGTCCCACAGAAGTGGGACCCAAGGAGGAATACACCAAGGCACATCAGAATTACATTAGCCAAGATTAATGATAAGCAGAGAATCTTAAAAGCAGCAACAGAAAAGAAGACAGTTACCTACAAAGGAGTTCCCATCAGACTGCCAGCTGATTTCTCAAAAGAGACCTTACAGGCAAGAAGGGGCTGGAAAGAAGTATTCAGAGTCATGAAAGGTAAGGACCTGCATACAAGATTATTCTATCCAGCAAAGCTTTCATTTAGAATGGAAGGGCAGATAAAGTGCTTCTCAGATAAGGTCCAGTTAAAGGAGTTCATCATCACCAAGCCCTTATTATATGAAATGTTAAAGGGATGTATCTAAGAAAAAGAAGGTAAAAAAATGTGAACAGTAAAATGACAATAAACTCACAGTTATTAACAACCAAACCTAAAGCAAAAACAAAATCAAACTAAGCAAACAACTAGAACAGGAACAGAATCACAGAAATGGAGATCACGTGGAGGGTTATCAGTGGAGAAGTGGGAGGGGGAGATAGGGGGAAAAGGTACAGAGAATAAGTAGCATAAATGGTAAGTAGAAAATAGACAAGGGAGGTTAAGAATAGTACAGGAAATGTAGAAGCCAAAGAACGTGTACGTATGACCCATTGACATGAACTAAAGTGGGGGAATGTGGGAGGGAGGGTGTGTGAAGGGCAGAGGGGAATAAAGGGGGGGGAATGGGACAACTGTAATAGCATAATCAATAAAATACATTCAAAATAAAGTAAAATAAAAAGAATTATAAAAAGAAGATACAAATAAATTGAAGCATGTACCATGTTCTTGGATTGGAATAATTAACATCATTAAAATGTCCATATTCCCTAAAGTGATTTATACATTTAACACAATCCATATTAAAACACCAATGGCATATTTAACAGATTTAGAACAAATATTTTAAAAAATTGTATCGAACCAAAAACAGCCCCAAATACCCTCAGTAATCTTGAGAAATAAGAATAAAATATGAAGGATCGTAATACCTGATGTCAAGGTATGTAAAAAAGCCACCGTTATCAAAACAGTCTGGTAATGGCATAAGAGCAAACATATAGACTAATGGAGGAGAATAGAGAGCCCGGGAATAAACCCAGTTGTTTATTAATATTTGGTAAAGGGAGCATGAGCATACAAAGGAGTAAAAATAGCCTTTTCAATAAATGGTGTTGGGAGAACTGGACTGGTATATGCGAAAAAATGAAACTAGACCACCAACTTACACTGTACACGAGAATAAACTGAAGATGGATAAAATACTTAAATGTAAGCCAGGACACCATCAAAGTCATGGAGGAAAACAGTCAGTAAAGTTTAGATGTCGAATGTAGCAATATTTTTGCTGATATATACCCCAGAGCAAGAGAAATAAAGGAAAAATTCAACAAATAGGACTACATCAAGTTAAAAAGCTTCTGCATGGTTTTTTTTTTTAATCATCATCAAAACGAAAAGGGAACTATCTCTATGGAAGAACATATTTCCCAATGATACATCAGACAAGCGTTGGATCTCCAAAATTTATAAAGTTCAAATATGACTCAACATCAGGAAGACAAACAATCCAATTTAAAAAATGGGCACAGAACCTGAATATCATTTCTCTGAAGAGGACATATGGGTGGCCCATAGACATATGTAAAGATGTCCAACATCACTAGCCATCAGAGAAATGCAAATTAAAACCACCATGAGATATCACCTCACACCAGTCAAAATGGCCATCATTAATAAATCAACAAAAAATAAGTGCTGGTGAGGATGTGGAGAATAGGGAACCCTAGTATATTGTTGGTAGAAATGCAGAGTGATGCAGCCACTGTGGAGAACAGAATGGATTTTTCTCAAAAAACTAAAAATGGAACTGCCTTTTGACCCAGTGATCCCACTGCTGGGATTATACCCTAAGAATCCAAAAACATCAATTCAAATAATTTATATATTCCAATGTTGACAGCAGCACTATTTACAATAACCAAGTGCTGGAAACAGCCTAAGTGCCCACCTGTAAATGAGTGGATCAAAAACAGTAGTACCTTTACACAATGGAATACTACACAGCAGTAAGAAAAAAGACAGTCCTATCATTTGTGACAGCATGGATGGAACTGGAGAGTATTATCATAAGTGAAATAATCCAGTCAGTGAAAGGCAAATACCATATGATCTACTCATAAGAGGCACCTAATGAACAAAAGTAAAGTAATGAGCAAAACAGAATAGAGACATGGAAACTTGGAACAGACTGACAGTGATCAGAAGAGAGAGGGGAGGGGGGTAGTGGTAGAAAGAAGGGGAAGGGACTAGTCAAATATTATGTATAAATGACCCATGGACATGGACAAGAGTGTGGGGATTGACTGTGGGAGCAGTGGGTGGGCTGGGTGGAGGAGGGTAAAGGGGGAAAATAGGATAACTTTATTAGGACAACAATAAAGTTTTTTAATTGGCAAAGGATCTGAACAGATAACTCTCCAAAGAGGACATACAGATGGCCAATATAGATATGAAAAGATGTTCAACGTCACTAAATCAGAGAGATGTGTTTTAAAGCCACAATGAGATATCACCTCACACCTGACAGAATGGCTTTCATCAGTAAATCTACAAACAAGTGTTGGCAAGTATGTGAAGAAAAGGGAACCCTTGTACACTGTTGGTGAGAATGCAGACTTGGGCACCCAGTGTGCAAATCAGTATGGAGTTTCCTCAAAATGAAATGGTCTTTTGACCCAACAAACCCACTCCTGGGAATTTATCCAAAGAAACCCAAAATACTAACTTGAAAGAATATATGCACCCCTATGTTCATTGTAGCATTACTTACAATAGCCAAGATCTGGAAACAACCCAACTGTCTATCATTAGATGGGTGGATAAAAAAGCTGTTGTACCTTTTTTACACAGTATTTTATACAGTAGAATACTACTAGGCTGTAAAATAGTAGGAAATCTTCCATTTTGTGACAGCATGGATGGACCTGGAGATTGTTATGAGAAGCGAAATAAGCCAGTTAGAGAAAGACAATTATATGATCTCACTTATGTGTATATGTGGAATCTACTGAACAAAATAAACTAACGAACAAAATGAAAGCAGAGGCATGGATAAATGCAGTAGACTAGACTGATAGCTGTCAGAGGGGAGGGGGTTTGGGGGATGCATGAAAGAAGGTAAAGGGATTTATATATATATATCAGACATCAGAAGGTAAAGGGATTAAAATATGTATATCATATCATATCATATCATATGTATCATAGACTCAGACAACAGTGTGGTGATAGAGGGAAAGGGGGTGGAGGTAGGTGAAGGTGGGCTGAGGAGGGATAAATGGGGATGGAAAGAGACTTTGGGATGGACAAACAATGCAGTGTGCAGATGATGTCTTGTTGAGTTGTACACTTAAAACCTGCATTGTTTTGTGAACCAGTGTAACCCCAATAATTTTTTTAAATGTCTAAAAAAAGAAATGAAGTATAAAAACAGCAAGAGACAATGATACACTATCTACATGGGGACTCCAATTTGAAAGATAGTGGGTTTCTTATGTGGAACCATGGAGGCCAGAAAGAAGGAAACAACATTTTTCAAGTGTTCAAACAGTATGCATGTCAAAACAAATTCAGTATCTGCCAAAAATATTCTTCAGGAATGAAAGATAAATACAGGTATTATAAGACTTGGAGAAAATAAGAGAGTTTGTTACTCACAAACCTATTCTTAAAGAAATGTTAACAGAAGCTCTTCAAAAAATAAATGATAATACAAAAAGGCAATGACATATAAAATGGTAAGAACAACAGAATCAGTAAAACTATAAGTAAATATCACAGACTATCCTTCACCTAATGATATGATCTCACCTATAGTGGAACCTAATCAAGAAAACAAACAAATAAGCAAAATAGAACCAGAGACTTGGAAATAAAGAACTGACAGTGACCAGAGGGAAGGGGAGAGAGGGATAACAGGGGAAAGAAGGGGAAGGGGCAGGCCAAGGAACACACCAAGGAATATGAATAGAGTATTCATGGGCATGGACAATGGGAGATGATTGACTGTGGGAATGGGGTGGGGACTGGGCAAGGGAGAGCAATGGGGAAAAAGGCAGGACAACTATAACTGAACAACAATTTTAAAAAATCATATTTTACTCATCTAGTAGAAACAAAAGGCATAACACCATCTAATGTGCTCCTCAGTGTATGGAGAGAAGATGTTCAATACAATTATTCTTAAAATATAGGAAGATAAATAGACCAATGAGCCCTGGCTGGTGTAGCTCAGTGGATTGAGCACGGGCCTGTGAAGCAAATGGTTGCTGGTTTGATTCCCAGTCAGGGCACATGCCTGGGTTGCAATCCAGGTCCCCAGTAGGGGACACATGAGAGGCAATCACACATTGATGTTTCTCCCCTACTCTTTCTCCTTCCCTTCCCCTCTCTCTAAAACTAAATAAATAAAATATTTTAAAAATAGACCAGTGAGACAGAAGATCAATAATGTAATAGAGGATTTGAATAACACTGTGAAGTGAATGAATCTAACAGACACTCCACAACAAGAGAATAGACATTTTTCTCAAATGCACACAGTACACTTTCCTGGATAGACCATATGTTAGAGCACAAAACAAGTCTCAATAATATTTAAAAATTTTGAAATTTTAGAAAGTATGTTCCCTAATAATAATGGAACAAAACTAAAAATTAATAAAAAATGGAAAATTCACAAATATGTAAAAATTAAACATACTCTTCAATAATCACTGAGTCAAATAAGAAATCACAAGGGAAATTAAAAAAACCCTTGACCCATATAAAAACAAAAACACAACATACCAAAACTTGTGGGGTACAGCAAAAGAAATGATAAGAGGAAATTTTATATTGTAAATGCATATATTAACAAAGGGAAAAGACCTAAAATCAATCACATTACTTTACACTGTAAAGACCTAGAAAAGGAAGAGCAAACTAAGCCCAACACTAGCAGAAGAAAGGAAATAATAAAAATTAAATGGGAACAAAGACAGCCCACAGCTAGTAGAAGGAAGGAAATAACCAAGATCAGAGCAGAATTAAATGACATAGAGACTACAAGCACAATACTAAGGATCAATGAATCCAGGAGCTAGTTTTTTGAAAAGATAAACAAAATCGACAAGCCTTTAAGCAGGCTCATCAAGAAAAAGAGAGAGAGGACCCAAATAAACACAATCAGAAATGAAAGAGGAGAGATTACAACTGACACCACGGAAATACAAAGGATTGTAAGAAATTACTATGAGGATCTACATGCCAAGAAACTTGAAAACCTAGGTGAAATGGACAAATTTCTAGAAAAATATAATCTTCCAAAACTAAACGAAGAAGAAGC
>PVKM010008157.1:0-40474 GCA_004027735.1 Carollia perspicillata
CTTTTGCTAACTCTATAACCTCTTCCAGTTATAGTCTGGGTTAGGCAAGTGATTCTGAAGCCAGTGGAGAAAAAACTTTAGATGTATCCAGAAATAAACCATTTCATCTTTCTTTGTCCTTAAGGACTTGCTTTTCTTTAAGCTGCCAAAAAATAAAAAGTGTTTTACTCTTAGCAACCCCCCAGCCTATCTATGATTTTAGGAAAAGCTGCACTTACATGAAATATATCACCTTATAATTACTGAAACTAACTACAGTTACTGGGTATCCAAATAATCATTACTATTTGTACAACTAATGGGGAAGAAAATGGATGTATAACCAGGAGTTCACTGTCCTGAAAAAAAGAAAAACAAATACAAGAGAAAAGGAAAAGAAGATGTTTTTACAGGACAGAGATTTTCACATTTCCGACACCACCAATGAATAAAAGTTGTGTGAATACGGACTCACCGAGTTCATCTATCTGTTTCAATAGTTCGAGGGCATCAAGTCCCACGGAGAACTTGATAAAAACTTGCACAAAGGGGTTCCTTAGTGTATTCTAACAAATAATAATAGAGAATTAGTTTTACTACAGGAGGAAAACATGTTTACTCGTCAGCTAATAATACCCTCCATGAAATCAAGGAACCACTACTGGGCGTTCTCTATGGACCACATTGCAAAGGGCCACATACAAATCCTTGAGAAAGAAAGAGAAGGCTTGTGGCTGGTAATGTCCCGGACTGCTAGGCTTTTGCTTGTCTATAGACACAAACTGGTCAGCATGCGAACATAGCCAGATATGAGCATAATTATCTGCATTAGGAGATCATATTCATTTTAGCAATTCTTTTCCCCGCAGATATTATAGCATTTGTTTTTAACATATTATATACAAAAATTTGATAGCTAATAGTTGAATTTTGTTGAACTGATGCAGACAAAAATGATTTTTTTAAAAATTGGGTTGTCTACATGGAATGTGACATCACAACTCTTCAGTATACTACTTTAACTACTTTCTAGCTGTGAAGCTATCAGCAAGCATTCAGCCTTTTCCAGCTTCTGGTTATTTTTCTGCAAAGTAGAGATGAACAACTCATCAGAACAGTGAAATGTAAATTATTATAATGTTGTTTTATATGCTAATAACTGCAACTACCTGAACGTGGAAAAACAATCTAATAATAAAACTTTAAATTACTCCATGGAAAGACTTAAAATTTTAAAATAAAACATAAATGCTTTAAAATATAAAAGCCTTTATAGCTATCTCTCAAAATTGGGATGTGTAACTTCTATCACTGTAGAAGTACTATTAGGTAATACTTACCGGGAACTTATCATGTGCTGGGCACTGTCTAACAGAGTTTACCTTGGCTTTCTCAGTTTTCAATTACACCTTGCAGCAAGTACTGTCATTATGCCCAGATAACAGAGGCCAAGGCTAGGGCTAACAAAAGTGTGTAAATCGCCGTGGAAGGAGACTTGACTGGGGGCGGTGAGCACACAGCATAGCACACAGACCATGTGTTGTAGAATTGTACACCTGTAGCTTCAATAATTTTTAACCAATGTCACAGCAATACATTCAATAAATTAAAAAAGAAAAAACAAAGTATATAAATTCCCCTAAGGACATACAATAAGGCCCAAGGGGAAAGTTGAAGGAAGAGATTTCAATTTGATTAAAGAAATGTTTATGTATGTCTTCTGGACGTAAAAACTCACGGCCCAGTTTTTATGTGAGTCAGGCTTAAGTTGATTGTCCCTTTAGAGGACAGTTTAGTACCACTTCTTTTGTCCTTCTTAACAATATCTTCTGTTTTGTCATCATGGAGATAAATGAGTAAGAATAAAATGTATTCATAAAGCATACGTGTACATAATAGAATTAATTTGCTAAATTCATAGCTGCTGAGGAGTCTAAGAATAGTTGGTAGCATGCAGACTGATGGCTATCACACAGCTGTATTCTATGATACCCAAGTCCTTTACAACCTATTTACCAGAAATTAAACTGTGTTTCATGGAAAGACCGGCTGAGTCAGAGCATTACTAATAAGCAAAGTACTGTGTTCGCTGTGTTTCAGAGATTATCCATCGAAGCTTGTTTCTGTTCCCCCATCTCTCCTTTCACAACCATTCCTCTCTATGATATACAATACTATGTTTAAGTGTTTCCACACATAGGATCCTTATAAGTCTCTGAAGTGGTTACCAGTATCCATTTTAGACATTCATAAACTTCAGACCAAGTATATTAAGGAACTGGCCTCAGGGTTCACAAATGGAAAAGCCAGGTCTTATGCTAAAAGTGTGAAACTTCAAATTCTGTGCACGTTTGCAGAAATAAGGTTTTCCTTACTAATTAAGAATACTGATGTATTTTGGTCTAGAACAGAATAAAGATATTTTTGTTAGATGATGATCTTTTAATGGATATGGTCATAGAATTTTGTCTTAGTAAATCACTGCACTTCAGACCTATTATGCATAGATCATGTCCTTTGTTAATTTGCCACTTTAGCTAACAAAACTTTCTTTAATGAAATATTATGTGTGGGCTTTTTATCTGTCTGTTCACAGAAAAAGCAATCTTCCACATATGCTGATAAAGTACTAAGTAGCCTTTATTATCTAAGATTCACTGAAAGAGGACACTTAAAACGAATGTCCTTATAATTAAAACCAAATTTAATAGTAATTGTGGGGAAGATGTTTGATAAAACGTTTACTGTATATTAATAAAATATATTAAATATCTGTTTTAGAAACTTGTATCATTTATAATAAAAATCAAGTTGTAATTATAACTATGCACTAATTGTGAGTAAAAACAAAGATTGACTAAAGAATGTTGAGGCTGTAATTTTCCTGACAAAGTTGCATGATTCAAATCTTTTATTCTATGACCAACTTCTTGAGCATGATTATTTAGAAAGGCATTTAAAATATATATATTTTAGGACTCCATCAATTTTCCAAGGGCCTCTGTCAATTCCTTGATAGATAAGCCATCCTACTTTGAAGCTCTTGTGTTGCCATCATTCCTGCAAATTTTCTCTTCTCCAACAGATAACCGATCCAACTCCACTTCATCCATAATTATCAGTAGCTCTTTGTGTGATTTCTCCACATTATTTGCATCACCTCCCAACCATCCTGCATCTTCCGCAAGAATAGCAAATTATACTTTTCAACCAGTGTGCACTCTATTTGAATTGCATGGTCAAATCTTTAACTAAAACTAGAATGTCATATGTTTCAACCAAGGAACTCCCCAAATGTAACATTCTTTTCCAGTGTACTAGTATTGTAAGACATCTGCTTCTGTTAAAATAGCGAAGCATGATTTAAAGTACAGAAATCAATAAATAAGCATATTTTAACTCATTTTTGTAGCATTTTATTTTTGGAAAACAGATTTCCACCACTAGCTATGTCTCAAGATCAACTCGTACGAGGCTTATCTCTGAATTACAGAAAAGCTGTGATATGAGAAGGGGGATGATTGCGAACGTGAGTGACAGATCTGTTATCCTGCCCCAGACTCGCTCTCTGGAGGAGAGGAATTTTAATCTGCTGAATATAGATTCTGAGTCCCTATCTTACTATTCCTGTAATGAAGGCGATTAAAATCGCAAAGAATTATAAGGCGTATGAAAGTGAGTGACAGAACCATCTCTTACCTGGAGCATCGGAATCGTCTGGTTTAACAGGTGGAAAGAATTCATGAACAGTGGTGACTGATTCATCCACTCTTGAGATTTTTCTCTTAATTCTGCCAGTTGCCTCAGAGTTACATTAGACTTAAAGACAAAATTAAATAAATAAATAAATAAATAAATAAATAAATAAATAAAATAAAAACAGACCTTGTTTATTAGTATTTTTCCTACATTTCAAAAAGGTCTCTCAAGGTTGTTTTGTTATATAACTTAAAGAAACACTTCTAAAAGCTAAAACATATTGCCAGAAATTTCCCAGATGGTCAAAACTTTTTAAACAGCAGCTTTTATAGGGTCAAGATCACTTGTAAAATTTCTGGAAAATTTAGGGTTTGCTTCATGTCCCGATTGAAATTATAGCCAAAATAAAAGCATGTTTTCTGCAGTTCTCACAAATTGTTCATTTTACAAATGGTACCCTTAAATTTACTGCTAAAGAAAACAGCAAAGTGGAAGGCTGTAAGGGGAGGAGACACTCTTAGATTGCTGGTGGAAATAGATGTTACAGCCTTCTTTGGAAAGCAATCTGGCATTAGTCATTAAAATAAAATACAATAGATTTTAATCTCTCAATCATGGACATTCATCTCACTGAAATAAAAATACCCTTGTGTATAGTCAAATACCCAAGAGTATTTGTTGCACATCATTTACATTAGCAACAATCAAAAATAAACCCTTGATATAAAATGAACACCCAACGACTGAGGACTGGCTGAGTAAATTCTATGATATGAAAATTTTCAAGAGTATTTTTCAAAAGCCAATCTTCAAAAAAGAATGACTTAGATTATATCTATTGGATTGGAAGAAATTTCCACAAGGTATTGTTGCATGGATAAAGCAATACATTTAAAAGTATTATAGTGTAGCCTAATTTTAATAATTCAAACAATGACCAGAGAACTCTGCATATGAATGTACATGTAGTTTAATAATTTATAAAGGATGAGAGAAATGTCATAAATTATAAAAAGGCACATCCCTGAATGCTAACATTCATTAGTTTTCATGGAAAGAAGAGTAGAATAAGAGGAGATAAAAAGAGGAGGCGAGAACAAGGCAAAAAGGAAAGGAAAAAAAGGACTGCACTAGAAAATAAACATGTAATGACTTAACTAATGCTAAATTGTGTAGAAGTGTGTAGTCAATACAGCAATTAAGATATTAAAATATATTTCAATAAAAGAAAGAATGTTCTAGACATCAGTGATGCCCTCATGTCCATTTTTAGAGACATAAAAATAATGTTATATTTACATAAATTACAGTTTGGCAAACAAGTGATGGTAAAACAGAGATTTGTTTTTACTTTTATTTTCTCGTTTTAAAATCATTAGCTTTATAATTCAAATCATTAAAGCCAATTTTTAAAGTGAGAAGGAAATGCTATTATGCTTGAATCAGATAGATAAGTAATAGTTACTACTAATAATGTTGTCTTTCTCAACCTCTGAATATTTTTAAAGATTTTATCTATTATTTTTAGAGAGAGGGGAAAGGAGGGAAAAAGAGAGGGAGAAAAACATTGATGTGTGAGAGAAACATCGATTGGCTGCTTCTCACACACCCCCAACTGGGGACCTGTCCTACAATCCAGGTATGTGCCCTGACCAGGAACCGAACCAGCAACCTTTTGGTGTACAGGCTGGTGCTCAATCCACTGAGCCACACCAGCCAGGACTCAACCTCTGTATTCTATATAAGACATTATATTGTACAACTATATATATGAAGTCAAGAATCTATTATTTAGGGATTGTTTTTGTTTAAATTAGTTATATAATGCTTCAATATTATTTTGTCTAGTGTTCATTCTTTTTACATACTTAGAAAGTTAGACAAGAGTTGTCAAAAAACATTCTGCTTTGGAAGATAAGTTGAAAAATCTGAGGCCTTGCTTTCACTGACCTCATTGTCAAGTATCAACATGGTTTGTTTCTCTTCAAAGAGCTACCACCCAATTTACATTGTTTACAGAGAGAGGTTGTAAGTAGAGAATTATTAACGGTTTCAGAAAGCCAAAGGTAATAGTAGGTAAGATATAAAGAAATCTGAGTCAGCTAGAGTAAAATTGGAAGTTGGCTACTTTAAAAATCATTTTAATATGCAAGATGGAAACTTTGGTTTATAATGGACAAACCTTTTCCATTATTGCCTTTGTGACCGGAGTATATGGTGCATACAAAATCTTTCCCAGCAACATAGGTTTCAAGAAAGCCCAAATCACAGGTCCAGCAGGCATGTTAATGATGTCTTTGTAAAGGGAAAAGCAAAATGGTGCTGGAAAGAAAGTATAATAAAAAATTTTAGTGTATATATTTCAAATCTATTTCTGCATGGTAAATTGACACAGATTATTGTTATCACACCCCAAAATAATGCCTTAGCATTATTAACAGATGTGAAGCATCAGATATCTAAGTTAGAAAGCACAGTAACAATTTTTTTTAGGTATAAAAGTTTTAGCACAATAAACAAGCTCCTAAGAAGTGATGGCATTTTGTCAAGAGGAGTTAGAAAGATTGAAAATCAAATTGCAAAACTGCTTCCAACAGATCCACCTCACCAGCACTTAATTTAGAACACACACACATACACACACACATATATATACACCAGATACATGAGCTGTTCAATAAATGTCTGCTGAATAAATAACAAGATAAAGAAACAAGTCAATCCAATTGCTGTAGTAAACATCTACATATTACTTGGAAGAGCTCAGCAGATCATGTTTTACATCTCAAAGCTTGTAGATGAAGTAAATGACTTTGACGTGCCACTAAATGTTCACAGTCCTGCTGCACTCGTGGAACTTCTCTACACTGATGCAGATTTCTAATTCTAGAATGTTAAGAAAAAATATTGACTGAACAGATGTGAAGTGTGTGTTTACGTTCTCTCTTGGCAAGGAAGGTGTAATTATGATGGACAAATTCTCAGCGTTATGAGTAAGTGGCTAGACTTCGCAGAAGACTCGCTGCCTGGGCCCAAATCACAACTCTGATTATTTCCAAGTTGGATGACTGTGGCTAGATTCCTCAGTCTCTTTGTGCCTCCTGCCCCCTTACTAAGATGAAGATACAGGCCTGTGTACCTCATGGGGTTGTTGTGAAGGGTGGGTGAGTTAATATACATAACATGCTTGACCTGTGGAAAGTGTTGTATAAATGTTTTCTGTTTTTAGACTTGGAGAAGATTAATAGTTCACTTATTATAAAAAGCTAGGATGGAGTAGACAATGTTGTTAGGTGATATTACCATGCTGATTTTGAAGTATACTCACTGGCATTTGTGGGAATTCCATATTTTGCACCAATTTGCTCTTTACTTAATTTGTAAGTCAACAAATCTTCAGTGCGGTTGCCTTTTTGCCTCTGGGAAGAGGGCAGCAAGGCAGTCAAGTATTCGGTGGTGATTCCTTGGGAACACAAGGCTTGGGAGATGGTGCTAAATGATCCCGGGGTCGTGCTCATCCGATTGCTTCTGTACATTGCCTGTGAGACCAAAACCCACGACTTATGAACATTATATGAGCTACAGATGTTCCTGAAAAGAGTCTAGAAACAAAACCTGATAATACTTAGAGTATTCATACAGTCCCCATACTTCACAATTCCTTTGAGACATTTATCCCAAATGGAAATGCAGACTGTGAAACTTCAATTTAAGCCAGAGTAGAAGAGTTCTCTTATAGATTTTTTTGCAGTGTACCTTATTCATAACAATGTATTATAACTAATCTTAAACACAAGTTGATACGACAAAAGGAATTTTCCAACAAGAATGCCACTGGGTGACTTCCCTACCTGTGTTAGGGGAACGCTTCTGGGCAGGTGCATTTGTCTCAGGGACCTCATTTTGCTGAGCAGTGGGTGTGTGCCGGAAGCCAGCTGATTGAGGATGCCTTTGAGCTTCATGAACAGTTCTATCATCTTTTCTACTGGCTTTTGATCTTCCCTGGGGAAAAACACCTAACAGAAACAGAATAAAAATAAATGATTTATGTGGAGAAACCAGAACCTGTACACACCATTAGGGAGAATATTTAAAAGGGAAGGCCACTTTGGAACACATTTTGAAACTTTATTAAATGGTTGAACACAAACATACCATAAAACCCAGCAGTTCCCTCCCTAGGGGTTTGCTGAGAGAAATGAAAACAGTACGTCTGCACAAAACCCTGAAGGTCCTCAGCAGCCTCGATCCCCAGAGCCAACAGGTGACACAATCCACGTGAATGGATACAACACATATCCTTAAACTGGAATACTACTTAGCAATGAACAAATAATGAAACATCCACACATGTCGCAACATGTATGAAACTCAAAAACATTATACTAAATGAAAAAAACAGATGCAAAGGTCACGTGTTATATAATACAATTTATGTAAAAGGTCTCAAAAAGGCAAATCTATAGAGACAGAAAGTAGAGTAGAGGTTGCTGGGCTTGAATTCAGAATGGGAAGTGACTGCAAATGGACATAGGCTTCTCCTGGGGTTGATGGAAATATTCTAAAATCACACTGTGGTAATAGTTGCACAATTTTTCACATTGATTGAAAAAATCATTAAACTGTACGCTTGAGTAAATTTGATGGCATATAAATAATACTTGCCAAATAAACTTGCCAAAATAAATAATTTTAAAAGTCAGAAAGGCAAGTATCAATTACATAATTCTTCATGTATACTATTGGTCAAAAAATCATATAATGAAAAAAAATCATATAATGATTTTCTCCTTAAAAGCAGAAAAGCTTTGTCCCAATGCTCACATAATGTATTTAATCCTAATCCCATAAATCCTAATCCCATTTCTGCTGCAGAAAAAAAAAACACTAAAAATATTTTAAAATTTTAAAGTTGCTTTATCCTCTTATTTATTTATTATGTGAAAATTAATTGAATGCCTGCTCTGTTTCCAGCACTGGGCAAGGTGATGGGTATACAGTGGTGCTCAAACTGGTGTCCTCCCTCTGATAGAGAGCTTTGGTCTAAGAGGAGAAACAGCTATCAAATAAATGTGGGCAAGCAAGGAGGCAGGGAAGCCAGATAAGAAAGAGGTCATTGAAGAGACGTGGTATAGTAGTGACTCAGAAAAGGATTATTTACAAGTAGTCTTAAGACATTTTTACCCCTTTTGCTATGTTTCAACAAAGTAAGTCAGTTGGTTGCTTTTGTTTTTTTTGTACCAAAAGAGAGAGACATATTTTTCAGTATTTTTAATAACATGTAAGTATTTTTGACCTACTTTAGAATTGGATGAACAGAGTGCTTAGTTTTCTTACATTTATATTTTTTCTTTCAGTTTTTATTAAATAAGTACTAATAAAGCATCTACTTATTGCAAGATGAAGTCACTGCTGACTTTACTGAGCCCTAATAATGACCATTTGTTTTATTCCACTGGATAATAATGGTAGCCTCTACCTAAATTGATGAAAGAAACATAAATTTTTATTGAAAACACATCAAAAATCTCTTATTGGTTTACTTGACTAAAATAACTGTTCTAATCTTTAATTTTATCTTAGCAAATTAATGCTTATTCACTATCAAAATTATCATAACACTCCACACATTAGCATAGTATATATTAAATTTATATATTCTATATACATCAAATTTAATTCCTGCTCTTGGATACACAAACTGAGAGTTAATGAGTCAATAATATTCATTTATTCATCTATAAATGTGCAAATTAGCCATATATGATCTCTAAGGTCCCGTGTCAGTCTAAAATAAAGCTATAATTCCACAAGCTATATAAATGGATTTTATTCCTCATAGTATCAGACAGCACACATGCATAATGACCTATTTTATACTAAAGTATGGATATCAAAATATTTCATCGGCAGCGACTTGCCTTGTATGTGAAGTTGTAGATGTCCACATAGTGTAGAAGAGTGAGTCCAATGAGGTAAGACTGCCGGGATCGCTCTGGAAGTGGCAGACTGCAGAACTCCTCCATCGCACTTTCCAGCTTGGGATCGGTCATATTAGCATCACATGAATGCAACCAGAACACACGAGAAATCATCTGCAAGTCAGAGGAAGGAAAATGTTTCACCTGTGGATCCTTTGAGAGCCATCTGTCCACTTTGAGAAGTTTTTCTTATACTCTTAGACTCCATTAAAAAAATATGGCATCCTCTAAAATCAAACACTTATTTAAAGCACTAATTACTACCAATAAAGCTACAGCAAGCCCATAGTTCCCTGGGAAGCTTAAGGAATAAGAAGGGAAAAGAGACAGAGAGGGACCTACAATTACTTCTTGCTTGAACACCTGAGTGCATGATGGCAGCAAGAAAAATAATTGGTTTGGAGTGAATTTGGGAAAAATGCTAATTTAACACTCATGTTGCCTTTAAAATTTATCCTTAGTTTATTTAAATCGCATTTTATTTTTATAGTCATTCAAAGTTGTAATCTTGTCCAACGAACTCTTGGGCTCCGAAGTGAAAGGCAAAGAAAAATGCCCAGAATCCCACAGTAACGTGAATCAGCCTGGGCAGTAATGTGGGTGTGAAAAGTGAGGGTTAAATATGGGAAACTAGATGTCATCTCCATGGCCACTAAACTGAAATGAAGAGAAAAGCTTATGAAAGTCCAGATTACAGGAACTTTTCTCTCTTCCTTTTGAAAGCAATAAGAATGTATTCTCTCCCTTTACATGCTTTAGTTTATTAAAATGAAGCTGCTCTTCAGAAGCTAAAAGCAGAGTTGCAGAAATTAAATCTTTGGGTCAAATGAGCAAAAGGTGAGATCACAGGGAAAAGGTGAAGGAATGTCATTTGCTAGAACCAGAGGAAAAGAGTGAAGTCTAAGCAGTTTCCATTTTTGGATTGGGGAGCCAATTAACATGACAAAAGGAAACGTAAGTATTTTCCAAAGGCAGCCTTAAAGGCATTTAAAAAACATTATCTAATATCAGAGAATGGCTGTGCTTGCTCAGAAATGGCACACTCTGTCTCATGTAAAATTTGAATGGATGAGGCAGCTCTTTTGGAAAACTTCTACGACACTTCCAGATGATAATGGGCTTAGAAAAGGGATGAAAGATAAGCAATTATTATCAGCCTATGAAGAAATGATACTTTCATTTTCACATCCCTAGTAATGTATATCGCACCTGCAAACTTCCACAAACTTTCTTTGACCACATCTATATTATATATTGTCTTGTCTAGGGACCCTTGACAAGTAAAACACAAAAATGAGTATTCATTTTTATTTTAATTTCCACAAACTATAAATGGCCTTCCTGTTTTGGCCCTTCATTACCTTATTGAAACTTTACTTTGATAGCACTGTAATAGATGTTTACGATGCAAATTTACCTCTGATAAGGTAATTGGGACAGTGAACATAAGGAATTGATGTCACTGCTTATTGAAGAAAACCATCGGGGGGTAAAGAAAAGGAAAGGAACAAGGAAGCAAGAGGAAGGGAAGAAAGACTAGAATGGAAGGTACAGAAAGGGGTCATTTTCTTGCTGCAGGATTTTCCTTCCATCTTTATTTAAGATCTAGCCCTCTAATTTTATCATTCACTTGGAAAATTCACCAGATTTGTATTCGGCTACTCAGTGTTTTACTGATAAATACCCAACAAATATTGAACGCCTGTTTCGACTTTTAAATACTGGATGTAAGTACAGATACATTCCACCCCACCTCAGCTCTGTTGTCAGGGATAGGAAGGGCCAGCATTTTGTCGATACTCCTATTGGACAGTCCTGTCATTCTCTGCAGTTCTTCCTTCAGTGCTTCCACATTTTTAAACATTTCGATTAACTGTGCTGCAAGGGAGAAAGCAAAGAAAGAAAAAATCTCACGTGTTGATTGTGATGTAATTTTTTCAGTTGTACTAAAACAGAGAAACCTTCTAGGCTAACACATATATTCAACACATATTTCCTGTGTCTGGAACAAATGTCTCCCAGTTTGGGCAGACTTTGCATCCTTAGAACGTTCTTCTATCTGATTTAGACTTGTTCCTAGTACAATATCACTAACCTACTGTAACTGATTACTCCATGCTCCTTAAAGGTCTCCAACTCAAGATTCGTTCAATGGAAATATGGTTTCCTCAGAGACTCTGATCACCTAGTGAACTAAATATATATATCCCCATTTGATTTAAAACATCACACACATTCAAAGTGATTTTTAACCTTGGATCATATAACATTGTCAACTTAGGGCAAGGTGTATTAAATCTACAACACAGGACTGACCGCATGGCACAGGGCATTTTCCCATAACTTTGCCCAGCATGCTATAGTTTATAAAGAGTTTTCAAATAGCCCTAGCCGATGTGGCTCAGTGGATTGAGCACCAGCCTGCAAACCATGGGGAGGCCAGTTTGATTCCCAGTAGGGGCACATGCCTGGGTTGCAGGACAGGCCCCCAGTAGGGGGTGCCTGAGAGGCCAACCACACATCAATGTTGCTCTCCCTCTCTTTCTCCCTCCCTTCCCCTCTCTAAAAATAAATAAATAAAATCTTTTTTTTTAAAGGAGTTTTCAAATAGAATGTGTTTAACTTCAAACTCTTTTAGGACAGTGCTTATAATTACTTCATATCTGGGTCATTTAATGCATAATATTTTGACTTCATTTTGGCAGATGGTGATCTCCATTCTGCAAATGCCATTCGACTTCTTTATGAAGTATCCCGCATGCAAACACACCGCCTTTATTTTTGGACTCAGTGACCTTCCACTTCAGTGGCTGCCTGTTGTCCAAAATTCTAAGTGCCTTTCTGTTCAGTATTGAGGTATTATGCAAAGAAGAAACATATTGCATGATGCATCGTGCTCAGAATACTAATAGGAGGTTCTGAATTTAGATTTCTGTAGAGAGCAGTGCATCTATTTCATTTTTTAAATCGTATTATTCTCACAGAAGTAAATAAATTTCATCCTACCTTTCTCGACAGACCATAGAAAGCACTTTAATCTATCAGAGAAACAAAAGGTAACTGGTCTAACTAGTTAAATGTTTGAAGACCTTTTTGCTATGAAATCAATTTTTCCTGTTTCATTCTCTGCTAGCTTTCTGTGTCTTTACTTTAGATGAGTAACCATATTTGAAAGCTTCAGTTTTCTGAGGTGAAAGAGCAGATAGGAAGCAGGCTTTGTTGAGAACTTCAAAACGGCTTTTCTTAAACTGCAGCATGAGAATCACACACATTCTAATAAGATGGAATTTAAAATACAGTTGGGGACACACCTGGTTTTTCAGAAGTGTCTGCACTGTGATTGACGTGCAGTGTGGCTTCTATGGCTGGTAGTAATTGTGTAATATTTTCCAAGTAATTCATTTGCAATGCCTGTTCTAGAAACCTGGAACAGAACAGAAGAGGAAATTGAACTCGCCATTTCAATAATTTGAGAAGGGATTTCACCGAGCAAGAAGACAGTGGAAAAACATACCGATCTATATTTAAATTAATTTTGATCGGATCCCCAGTAAGCAAATCTTTCAGTTTTTTGGAGATGATGTCATTGTACAGTAAGCTGGTTGCTACTTCGGTGCTGAGCTCTGCTGCTTCCAGAAGTTGCACATGAAGCGCACTCTCTTCACACAGGTTTCTGAAGTTCATATTAGAGAGCGGGCACAGCTTCTGTACTGAACTGAAAGTTTCAGGTTCGCAAAGGAGTTCTGTCAAGTGTCGAAGTTGAGACACCTTTCCAAAAGGGGGAAAGAGTGGGAAATGGAGGTTACATTATTCTAAATACTTTGTAGTTAATAATAAGCACATGCATTTAGTGAGTTGGCATTCGGCAACAGTGTTAGCATGAAGCACTCTTTTCTGTCAGGTGAGGTTATTGTTCTCCTAAGAATGTTAAAGGGAACCAAATATTTGCTGATGGACAATGGTTTGACTTTGGGTGGTAAACACACAATGCAACACACAGATCATGTATAATAGAAATGTACATTTGAAACCCATATGATCCCACTGACCAATGCTGCCCTAATAATTTTTTTAAAAATAAATCAATTTTTAAAATTTTATAACACTTTTAGACCTATCAGACATATCTTTCCCAACTGTACTTATAACTTATAGATTCAAAGTTTTAAAAGATATCATTTAAGTTTATCTACTTAAATCACAAATACTTAAACTAATTTTATATTTTAGTTTATATGTTAGTCATGGGTAAGGGAAGATAGCAAAGCAAGTTTGGTTTGGAACTTCAAAAAAGTCCATCTTCCCCACACCCACCAAGATGAGTACTGTTTTTAAAAATCCCCACAAACAACACAAAAACTAAGATAGAAAGTGACAAGTGTTGGCAAGGATATGGAGCAATTGGAACACTTGTATGTTGTTGAGGGGAAGGTGAAATAATGCAGCCACTATGGAAAACAATATGGTGGTTCCTCAAAAAACTAAAAATAGAATTATTACACAATCTACTTTTGTGTATATACCTAAAATATTGGAAGTGGAATTTTAAAGAGCTATTTGTTGATGGCGACATTATTCACAATTGCTAGCAGGGGGGAGCAACCCAAGTGTCCATGGACAGAGGAATGGATGAACAGAATGTGGTATACACACAAAATAGAATATCATTCAGCCTTAAAAAAGAAACAAACTCTGACACATGCTACCACATGGATGAGCCTTGGGAACATTATGCCAAGTGAGGCAAGCCAGTCACAAAAAGATGAATGCAGATTATCCTACTTATTACATAAGTTACCTAGAGTAGTAAAATTCATAGTGACTAAGAAGAGAAGTGTGGGTTTCCAGGGACTAGTGGAGAGAGAGGGGTGTGGAGCTGTTGTTAATAGACTTCAGTTTTACAAGACGAAGAGTCTTGGAGACTTGGTTGCACAGTGATGCAGAGGCGTTCGGCAAGACTGAACTTCACAGTTAAAATGGCTAAGACTTTAAATTTTATGTTATGTGTATTTTACCACAATTTTCAAAAGAATAATTGACAGGAAAAAAAAACTTTTTTAAACTGCAGCCTGGGAATCAGACACATTTTAATAAGACTGAATTTAAAATTTAAAATATGGATGGGGACACACCTGGTTTTTCAGAAGCGTCTGCACTGTGACTAACATTATCTTCTACACTCTTATCTATTGAGGAAAATTAGGTGCATTTATCAGTTCTGTGGAACAAAAGTGTTTCAAAAGGGCTTAAAATTCCACATGTGAGGAAGAGGAGAAAAATGGAAATCAACTAATTTCTTGTCACCTATACTCTCTGAGGTTCAGTATGCTCAGTGTGTTTTGAGGAAGGATTCCCTAGTCATACTTCCTGGAGAAAAATTTAATGCCTCTGGGAAAGCCAGGTCTACTGTGCTTAGAAGCTACCCTCGAGCTGTTCTTTCTAAGAAGTCAAATAATTTGAAGCACCATCCAAAAGGGCAAGTATACATATAACTCACTGCAGCTCAGTTGCCTATCAGAAGCTGCATTTTGATGGAAATGAATTATTTTATGATACAGGCGAATGTTTGGAATGTTTCCTTCTATATATCAAATGGGAAAGGCACAAGACCGTATCTTTGATCATAGGTTTATAGTAACTATGTGCAGGTGGTAGCAATTAAACACCAGTCACCTTACATAGCAAATATTATTGGCCTGTTTTCAACTCTACTTAATATTCTCATTGATTTCCAGCTCTGAGCTATCTAAAATGGCCTCACATACATTAAAATTCTACTTACTAATCTTAGTGCTGAGAGAAGTTTCCATTATGTAGTAGATCCAACCATTTACCAGCTGTAACTACATGTTTGCCACTCTGTTCCTTCGATTTTTCCCAACAGTAGGTATGGTTAAATTTCTAATGAACAGAGCCAAGCCTTCTTGTCACATCCTCTGGTGACTTTTATTTTAGTGTAAATAAAAGGATAAATCCTGGTAGCTTAATATATTTGTTTTAATTGAGACTTTGAGGATGCAGTAAATTTGAATGACTTTTACTCCTCAGTAGAGACCCAGCTATATATATTTTTTTGCACGTTTGGCATACTTGTATGAGAAACCAGTAAAAGTCCATATAGCATGATCTTGGCTTGGTACGGTAAAAGTAATAGAAGTGAAATGCAAATCTTGCCATGCCATTGAGGTGGATTTGGCTCTCTGAAATAACAATTTAATTCAGGGTCAATATCGTGGAATGCACTGAGAGGTACATCTAGCAAGGAGCTTCATGGCATCCATTTAGTATTTATCATTGTGTACTACTGTCTTCTAAAATTTGTTCATATATGTATTAGAATTTTAATGCTGTATGGGTCATTAGTAACCAACATAAATTCAGAGAATTATAATTCTCTCTTTAAACATATATGTCAATTCCAGACTGAAGGTTTGTCAGAGCCTCACGTAGAGCCCCTCTCTCCTTTATCACCAACCTGGTCCACATAGTTAGTAAAGACTTAGGCCTCACTGGAACAACGACTGTAACTAATTCCATCTCCAGCTGCAACTGCACTCCCCAGTACTTATGGTTCCCACATGCATCTGAATCAGAATTGTAAGTGACATGATGGTGTACACCTCAGAATATTGTTAAGCATAAAATTATAAAATAGCAACACTCCTGGCCCCTTGGGGGAAAGGGCACTATTTAAAAATGTAAAAGTATTAACAATAAAAATATTGCGTTATGTATATTTCTGCCCAACATGGGGAATATCGACTTCATTTGTAGTTCCCTGATCATATTACCCTTCCACCAAAGCCACTGGAAAGAAAAAGGAATGAAATAGACAATGAAGTACAGAGAGGACACAAAAGTTCTAGACTAGAATGTTATGGCTAGAACAGAGGGGTGGGAACAAAGGAAAAGTCACCAATGAATAACAGGCATTTGACATTTTGGAAGGTCTAAACCTTCTTAGAAATACCATGAATAAAGTTTTTGAATGGCTGGCCTTGACTGTCACAATCAGAGTCCTAATTACCAGGAAGGGCAAATGGGAGAATAAAAGCATCTCTTATTATAAAACTCTAGGATAGTTTGTCCTCATTCTTTCAATAATATGTACTGGATATTTTCCATGTGTCTCACTCTGTGTCAGGTGCTGAGGATGTAACAGTAAAAGGACAGACTTAGCAACATTCCTCATGGAGCCTGTAGTCTCGGAATGAATGGGTTGTCAATGGCAAATAGCAGCCATGCTTTTATAAACGACAATGCATTTTTCTATCCAAGGGACAAAATTGTAATTTGTTTGCATCTCGGTGGCTTCTAGAACTTTTTTCTTAATATAACCCCCTAGGGGAACAGTATATTAAAAATGTAGATGCTGTTTTCTATTATTCTTAGCTCCATTCCGTTCCATTAGAGTAAATGATTGAGAATGTTTTCTTTCCATTTCCCTAGCATATATTGTACACTGCTCAGTTTCTTTGTAAGTGGAAAAATACAATGAGTAGTTGCCCAGGTAACACAATTACATGGCCAAGGCTCGACTTTAATACTCTCACTTGTTCAAGAAGTCAATCTTAAGCTCCCACTATGTGCTTTAGAGACGCAGATGCATAATTTAATCAGAGTTATACTCCTGTAAGGGAAATAGACCTTATATATACAGAAAATTATAGTGCTAAGTAATAAGTTCCAAAAGCTAGCAATCTCCCTGTTGTTAGAATCTCTCCTCACACCTCACACCCCACTGCCTGCCACCATTTCCTGTCAACTCAACCTTGTACAGCACCCTTGGAAGTGCCTCTCCCTTGTAATTCTCTGCCACTGAAAGAGTGCACACTCTCAATTTTTGCTTAGGTTACTTCAAATATCACCTGTTTGGCTTTCCTCCAATCTACCCTCCACAATTCTCCCAGAGAGATCTCTTTCTAAAATGCAATGATCACCCTAAAATTCACAACTTTTTCGGGATCAGGTTCAAACTCCTTGACTACACACAAAGAGGCCTGTGGGGTCTGGGCCCAGGTTCTGCACATCCCCCTTTCCTGCCTCTCCCACAGGCACCTTCTGCTTGGGCTGGACACATGATGCCAGGTAGCCTGTGTCTGTCCTTCAGGCTCACACTGCTGTCATCTCACAAATGTAGGTCCCTATGTCTGGAATGCAGGACTGTAACCTAATTCTACACAGTCCTGCAAGACTCAGAGTGAGCACTACCACCTCCACAACATTTTTCCCCTCCACCTCCATCCCTTGCAATCTGACTTCAATATCCCTCTTCCCCACAGAGAATCCTGTCCTTCCACATACCGCAGCACTGATCTCACTGTGTTATAATTATTGGTCTGCCTTTCCAAGTTCTCCAACTGATGACAAGAATTTTGAAGAAATAGATTAGTATTATGGGAGTACAGATGATAGACTGAATGAAAGAATGGACCAATGTTATGTGCACACAAAGTCATTATCCCGGCCAAGAAACAGGAAGAAGGGCGATACTGTCATATCACTGGGATGACAATCTTGTCCTTGAAAGATGAGTAGATATTTTTCAGATAAATGCATAACTTCCTTTCTCATTTGCACAAATTAAGGTAGTGCTACATGGAGTACATTAGAAATGTTGATTGGTGTAGAAGGTTTAGGACTACCATGTAGGTAATCTAACTAGCACCTATATTTGTAATGTGCATAGACGTGTGATTTGGATGCCTGCTCACTGTTGACTCCACAGCAAGCCATCTTTCACGCCCTGAATAAACGAGGTCTAATTTTACTTTGTCCCTGGCTACATAAATCAGATTAAACTGCTGTTCTTACCGGGAACACTGCTTTCAAAATTTAATAGGGTTATTTAAGAAATGAAGTGAATTTCATGATAACCTGCATATTATATGCATGAGCTAAACAGAGAATAATATGCAAATAAACATGAACCTATCCAAACCTCAGAGTTTTCATTTTTTTCTTGCTTTCTCCCCTTTCTTCAATATCACTAAATTTAATATGAAGTATTAGTTTCTTCTTATAGTGACAATAATAAAATTAAAGTGAGTCAACTTCTGAGATTTTTTTCAGCACACTGTAAAGTCTAAAATACCAGCTTTTGAAGTCAAATTTTATAGTTTAAAAAAACTAAAGACAACTCAAATTAGAAATAATATTATGAATCCTTTTTTCAAGTCATGAAGCTTCATGAGATGACTATATTTTTAGTCATTCTTTTATGTATATGCACACTGTAACTCAGCTCTTATGGGTCATTTCATGGAGACACATCCACCAATTAAAATCAAAATATCTTAACACCTGCACACTTCTGTTGCCAATTCCCAGCATGAATCTAGAGTCCAAATAAGACCAATATTTATGAAGACAGAGATTTAAAACTTAAACTAAAATCCATCTTGCCAAAGTGTTGACATTTATGTTTTTCTTTCAGGGCTTACTTTTGATTTCAGGACTTCAGGAAGTGAAGGAAAGTAATCCTCATAGGAACCATTTTGAAGAATATATTTTTTAAATTGAATTGTAGACTGCAAGAGTCTTAAATTTTCTGCAAAAAAGAGAAGAAAAGTTACCTTATGTGAATCCCAAGGTCATTTAGGAAACCAATTTGAAAGATACCTTTATCCTAATTTATTACTTTTTCTACAATAATAACTTAGTTCAGTCTAAACATAAAACAAGTGAAAATTTAACTTTTACTTGAACCATGGAGACTACAGAGTTCACTATTTTAAAACTATTCGGATATTCTACTTTGAGACAAAAATATTTCTAGCAAAGGTGATAAACAATTATGGCTCTTGGTGAATTGAATACATTTTTATTTATGACTTTTGGGTCTACTATTAAGTTTAAGTGTTGGGGGTGAGAACAGGTTGTATAATCATTGTCACACAAATACACCCTTTCAACCTTAATTAATTAATGCTTGCTAAACGGAGACCATGTCAATTATTTGTAGTGCTATTTGCTTGCCATTAAGTTTCAAAAAACAGTTTTGGTGTAGGAAAAGTGAATATTTATCTCCTATGAAATATGAGAACATAGATATTTTCTCTTTAAAAGACAAGAAACATTTGATTAAATGCAATTTTTTATGGTTGCCCACGTAGGAAGAAAACTGAAAATAAAGTGTGTAACAGTAGGTGGTACAAATAGTCTGCCACAAAGATCCCTTTGTGTATGCAATTTATATCTGCTTTTAGAAATCTGTATTCTCATTCTTCATTATTTTTTGACAACTAAAATCACTAAGGGCACAGAAAATGTATGAGGGGTTGGATGAACCCCTCATGACTCTGGACCTTTGGAAAGTTTGTCCAGGGGGCCAGGTTGTAGTAGCAATAGCAAGAGAAGTAATGTTATAATAATATGATTATATATTCCTTTGATATATCAAATTACCAAACTGAAACTGATGCATATGGAAATTAAGATTTTATTTTATTTTCATTTTTTTAAAGGTTTTATTTATTTATTTTATAGAGAGAAGGGAAGGGAGAAAGAGAGGGAGAGAAACATCAATGTGTGGTTGCCTCTCATGTGGGCCCCACTGGGGACCTGGCCCGCAACCCAGGCATGTGCCCTGACTGGGGATTGAACCGGCAACTTTTTGGTTCTCGGCCTGCACTCAATCCACCGAGCTACACCAGTCAAGGTGGAAATTAAGATTTTAAAATTTTCTTTCCTTTTTAAGCAAATGTCTTAAAAGTCTTACTACTTTAGAAGAGAATTAGAAGAATATTAAGGGAAGTATTTACCTTGTGACCCCCTGGCCAAGTGGTCAGTGACATTTCTCACACACGCCAAGTAAGGAATATAAGGACTATCAGCCGATATATTTAAGAGGGCATCTTCAAAATTTTCCAGTATTAGGAGCCTACAGAATTAGAAAAGAATATGTAAATCAAGTCACATAAAAATGAAGCAAAGCCACTTTGTTGAGATCCTGTGAGTTCCTAGTTTTTAGACATAGGTTGACTTCAGCATTGAAACACCGGGAAGAAGGACGTCTCCCCTCACCCAGCCCAAGTGCACAGTGACAGCATGACCCTGGGTTCTCTGAGCACTTGCCTTTCCCATGGGCATTAGCAGTGTATTTAATTATTTTAATATACAATCATAACTAATATTAAGATAGTTTTTAGGCCAATGTATGGGGAAGAAAAAAATCACTGGGCTAAGGGTGCTTGATAAAATATACAACTCCGAGTTAAACTGGAATTTCATGTCAACAATAAATATTTTTTTGATATAAGTACATCCCGTGAGTTTTCCGTGTTTTCTTCTTTTCCCCGTAAGCCTGGCAACCCCACACTGGGTCTCATCCTCTTCTCTGGTCTAATGAGGGGCTGGATGATCTGCCAGATTCTTTACACCTGTAACATTCTCTAAATACATTTAAATTCATTTCACTGTGATAAAAGAGAAACAGTGGCATCCAGTTGAATAGCATATATTTTTTTAATTCTGAACAATCAACAAATTTTGTGTTACCAAATTAACCACTTTATGGTTTCTTTCTGACTGTCACATGAGGACATAGCCTAAGATTTTTGAGGCAGGTGTGTAAGTGAATAAATATGTGCATTATGCATGCCTTTTACTTCACTGTGAGGCTGCTTCTCTATTTTGTAACTTCTTCCCTTAATGTCTCCTGTTGAATTTTATTTGGTAGATAGAAGACAAATGTCAATGACTGATTTGGAGACCATCTAATTTGAATCAAACTGTACAATACACAAATTAACTAGTTTTGTCAGATGTGTTTAACTCTGATTTTCAAATAGTAAGGGAAGAGATTTACCCTGGCATAACTAGTAAATGTGAAGGAAAATGTTTGCATTAACATGAAAAAAGTCTCAGGGTGTTTAGATGTGGGTTAACAACACAGGATCCTTCAGGAACTCTAGAGGGAAATCTATGTCAAGAAAAGTCTCTAACTTGGCAGTCAGGGCACAGCTAATTTGTATGATGGCTGACCCTTATTTAAATACAGCCCCAGCCTTCATAGTAAAAAGAAAATAGCAATCATCCCCAAGCCCTCTTGCTTTTGCTTATGTTTTTTTTTGACCAGAGACTGTCTCCCCAGTATTGTCTTTCTTTCTTTGGTGTTTGTCTTCCTTTCTGCCAGTTATTATAGCATAGAGCCATTTCCATTCTGAGGTAGTGCTCAAAAGCAAAATATTAGCCTAATCTAAATCAGTGGTGTCAAACTCATTTTCACCAGGGGTCATATCAGCTTCACAGTGGCCTTCAAAGGGCCGACTATAACTTCAGGACTGTATAAATGTAACTACTCCTTAACTAGGGGCACTGCCGCTGGATAGAAATAAGGTACCGGGCTGGATAAAACAAGGTGGAGGGCCGGGCCAGATTCAGCCCGCCGGCCTCGTGTTTGCCACCTGTGTTCTAAATGGAATGGCACAAGAGGTTCTCACAATAACATTTCAAGCTTAAAATGAAAGAATGTTGTGCTAGAAGTTACCTGGAAATATCATCTAAGCCATTCTCTCAGTTTCATAATATTTGATTGAGAAGATTTTTGAGATTGGATTCACTATACCCCCCCAAATTAAGATTCCATATCCATGTGCCACTCTCTTAGTATGAACATCGTATTACTCCTTCAAACCACTTAATTTATGTACCCTGTATGTGCGATCCCGTCTACCCCACCGTGAACACTTGCATTAAGAAGATGAGCTTGTGGATGTGTGCACGCATGAGTGTCAATACTCACACATACACAAAACAATCAAAACTATAACCTTAGAACAAAAATAATGAGGAAGGAGAGCTAAGAAATAAATATTTTTGAGCAGCTTTCTTTAGAAAATTCTGGACCGCAATTTTTTAATTTTATGCCAAGTATACCATTCTGCAATTATTTTAAAGTGAGAATAGAAAGGAAGTCCAAAGAGTAGAAATCCCTTCATTGCATCAATCTCAACAAGAACTATCTTCAAGTATTGAATTCTTCCTAATAAACTGTCAGCTAGCTGGCAGCAGCTAACTGTGTTGGCTGTGAAATTTGCAGGTCTGAGGTGTCGGCATTATCGATGCTGTGGCTGCCTCAGGGCTCTGATGGAGACCCCGGGCTTTGGCAATAATCACCGGTTATCGCCACTCGAGGCTTTTTATTTATTTATTTATTTCCGATAGCTATAAAAGACTATTTGGAGCATGGCAACCTGGCTAGGGGGAAATTTCCCAAGGCTGACCGATTGTTCTGTGAGAAGCATGTGATCCAGCCGCCCGCCGTCAAGCAGAAGAGAGGTGGAACAGAAATAGGAGGTAGTTGTTTATGGAAGGATTTTGCCTAAAATTACCCAGAGTGGGAGAACTTCTTGCTAAGTAATAGAAAGATGATAAACAACTGCATAAATTTGATTTTAGAAAAAGAAATTCATGGTTAAAAGTAAATCCTACTATTTGTTATTATTTATACAGATTTCCATTAGCATAGAAATGTACCCTTTGGGACTAAAGTGAAAAATTTCGATAGTATAATTTATCAGGTCTAAACAATTTTTACACAACAGGCCATCTCTAAATTTGCCTTGATATAGTCATTTACTTCAATCAGCTTCTCGAGGCAACTGCTTGTATTGCCTACAATTACTGCTCCAGTTATTACAGACAACTACGTGTATTAATGGTCCTTGGAAGCCAAGGTTGCTGCTGTCATAGCCACTGCCTACTTCTGGGATGACATAGTTATATGCCCCAGTAATACTCCAACATTAAATTACCTGTAAACAGTTTGCTACCCAAATACTACTGAAGCAAACAAATTTTTGCATTACCTTGAATGGCCATAAGGAATACTTTGATTTTTTAAAATTAAAATAAATAGCAATGTGAAAAATTGAAGGCTCATATTTTTTTCATGATGAAAAACCTTCAAAGAGTTGGAAATTGGAACTCCAGCTAGATTTTCCTCATAGACATAAGGTAACCAACCAATCCGGATAGGACACATTTGATCTAATTATGCAATCTTAGAATTGAAAAAGAGATCCTTAAAAGTTTCAACTTTACTACACCAACTATACCCTTTTCTTTGGTCAGTCACTAATTGACTTTTCTTTTCCATAGTCTCACACACATAAAAGAATTTACGTCTATGAATTGTTTTGATTGCTGCAGCCAAGTTACCTTCCAATTTAGAACAAACCAACCAAACAACAAAGAAAGACTTACTGTGCTGCCAAGCTGCTTGGAGAAAGTGACTGTCCATCTTCTTCGCTCCAGGAGTATGTTGAATTATCAGAGCCGCCTAAAGTAACAACATTTATCCAGGTAAATATTTAACATGTTGGCTTAAAGTAGTTATTTTTCTTAGCAAAAATCATTCCAGGGAAAATTAAAGGGGGAAAAGGCAGAAAACCTGCAGAATTTTTCTCCAAAGGACTTCACAAGTGATGTCTATGCTCTTTTTGTCGAAAACATTCAGGATATTTATAGAAAATAGATGGTTACTAATCAAAATAATCCCAATGGTCAAGCACACGCATTTCTCACAAACTCTTTTTTTGTGCAGGAAACTGTTACATTGCTTTATCCTAAGACATAGGTGATTCTTAAGCATGATAATGCAGAGTGACTACCATGTGGCTTGTTAATCAAATGAAGCCAGTTCCGTCATGGATCGTGGGGTTTTCTTTGCCCTCGGTTGTCTAGAACACAGGAACATCTGCCGTCACTGATCTATATTTTTCACCTCTCAGAAAGCAGCCACTGGTTTCAACTGAATGCAGCTGTGAATGCAAATTGGCTCATTTTAACCGTACTGTTTTGAGTGGCTTCAAATAATATGAAGTTTTGGAGTGTGGAAGGCAATCACTAAGTCTGGTCTAAGGGGAACCTTTCTTGAAGATCCAATTTAACATTAAGAATTGCCCTTAGAAGTCCAATAGGTTGCCGCTGCAGCTTGACGCATAATACATATCAGTAAAGAGTAAGTGTGCAATAACATGCACGTGAAAAATTGAAAATGGAAATATTTGAAGTGGTCACTGAATAAATAAAAACGTTATAAATCCAATGCTTTCATTCAGCCCCTTTAGGAAAACAGTATCGCTTATTTGTCTTCTCTCCTGACACTACTTACTCCTTATAAATAATACAGTACGTTTCAGTGCTGTCATTTTTAACACTGGCCTAATCATTTTCAATAGGAAATTTTATTACCAGCATTAATAGCTCCCTCATTCTCTCTAGTTAGTGTGTCCTAATGCCTTCCAGAAAGTTCCTAGTGCAAAACTGTGGAATCACCCATACTTTAC
This sequence comes from Carollia perspicillata, assembly GCA_004027735.1. Taxonomy (NCBI): domain Eukaryota; kingdom Metazoa; phylum Chordata; class Mammalia; order Chiroptera; family Phyllostomidae; genus Carollia; species Carollia perspicillata. The sequence continues at coordinate 24,953 of PVKM010008157.1, forward strand.
CAGTGCTGGTCACATAATCCCTTTAAATTAGCATGTGTGTAAAAGAGCATCACAGAATTAAAGACCTTCTTATTTATCTTTGTATCAGTCACATGTGAGTACTGTTTGCACCATCCCCAGTAAGTGGCAGAGTGGCCCTTTCAGCTTTCCTGTTCAGCAAAGCAGAGTTTTCTCGTGTTCAGCTCATGGTGCAGCCAAATATTACTACTCTGATAGCAATGCATTCGTCAATTAAAGGACCACGAATGAAAATACACACAATAAATAAACCTAATAATAATAATGATGATAACACTGATTATTTATTGGCATCCATAGACAGAATAGTTGAGGGTAGGACTCTGTTTAGATTTATGCTTTTGCTATATAAAAACACATAAAACCATGTTTTAAGACCAAGTGTTTTTCACTTTGAACTCCAAGGTGATAGAGAACAAGTTCAGTGTCATTCATATAATACATTGCATGGAGTTTCTCTCCCTCACTGGGCTACTAAAATGAGTAACGAATAGAAATTAATTTTGTACATATCCATGATAGACTTGACCTTGATGCTAGTAGGCACTTTTCCTTCTGGTCACTTTCTCTTCTGGAGTATAAAGTATCTTGGAGAAAAATACTGCACTAAATAGGCTTTAATATCATGGGAAATGTTATGCACTTTTAAAAAGCGAGAATTTACTTTCTTATTTATAGAATTAAGCATCTTTAAAAACGGTGCTCAGAGACATTGAAAAAAATCTAGAGCACAGATAACCAGTAAGAATGACTTTCTAGTTAAAGATATAATTTTATGTAATATATTAATTGGCAAAAGAGTAAACTTCAGTAAGTCACAAAGGTAACCTTTGCTCTCAAAATTCAGTGTCTTTATTTATTTTTATTCATTTATTTTAAATTCAGAGTTTTTCAGTGGAAGTCATAAATACTAAACTGTGAAGCAGGGAAACTCGCCGAGGCAGAGCTGAGAATTAAATTCCTTAAGACAGGAAATTGAAAGACAACCTTCTCCCCAAGTGTTTTTAGCATCTCCACATTTCCATGGTTGCTGAGCAGGCTCCTGAAGAAACCTTAAAGTGTGCTCATAATGGAGGCTGAATCAGAGACAGACATGGGGTCAGGGAGGTTGTGGAGAGCAGAGTGTGGGGAGGAGTGAGGTGCTGGCTGTGGGAAGATTTACCACGTGGAAGGGATTCGGAACAATAAATCGGATCTCATCAGTGACTGAAAGTGGAGCCATTGTAAGGTTTGGTGGTGGCTGGTACTTGGCGTGAGAGACCCTGGAATCAAGTGTGTATATGCCCCAGTGAGTAGGTATGAGTGAGGCATCTAGCAAAGAGCTCGAGGGACCTGGCTTTGGGCATAGACAGATCCAGGATTTAACCCTGCTTGCTGGAGGTATAACAGGCGAAGTGCCCTGCCTCCTTGCCTCAGTTTCTTTGTTTGTAAAATGAGTTAATAACTATATTTCATGGGGTTGTTTGATGATAAAAGGGACTTAGGATAACAAAGCACTTACCACGGACACACAAAAATACAACTTTTTTATTGTCCTTCTTTGAATGAGTGGCATGAGACTTTCAAAGCTCCATCAACCCTGTCATACATTGGAGAGGACCCAAGCCACTCTGCTAAGAGTTACCACCCCACTCCAGCTTAACTGACAGTAAAGCCAAGGAAGAAAATGTGTTCAATTCACAAATGCTGGTCAAGGCCATGAATAACTAAGCAGGCGGTGGCCTGGCAATGTGGCAGGAGGCTACGGTTGGGCTTAGAGACCCCTAAGCTGTGGAACTACTGTCACTGGGCCAGCCAGCCTTCAATGACAAGTTCTGGTTTCCGGAAGGATTTCCACAATGACCTAAAAAGGATTTTTTAAAGTCCAAAAGTTTTCTACTCAAGCAGGTAGGAACCTGGGGTTACAGACTTTTAGGAATCGACATTGATGCCACTGCACTGGTACCCTTGGACTGATGGAGTCACAGTCGGAAATTGAAACACAAATTCAATTAAGCATATCAAATTTTCCAATAAAAACACATCTCCTTGATGTGTATTTCCTTGGCCTTTTGACCATCTAATGCCATGTTTTAATACATGAAAAAAAATAGCACATGCATAGACATGAAACATAACTATTGTCAACTATTAAAAAACTGATTCACCAAAAAAATGGTTTGCTGCCTCAGTTAATAAGTGCAGCTTACTTCTCTGGCTTCTAAAGCACTGATGAGCTTTTGTCATTTGTGAAACACTTTTTAACTTTATCTTTTTACTTTATGTAATTACAAGGTGTGAGTCTGAAGATGAAAAGGAAAAAAATGATAAGGAGAAACTTAAAGTTCTCAAGTCCTTAAAATGCAAATATAAAAAGAAAAATAATTGGTGTTTGTTAGTGCACTGTCTGGTGTTCTGGCCTGGACTTTTTTTTTTTAAAGGGTAAGTCTTTTGTTTCCCAATGTTCTTCAAGACCTTGAATTTAACAACTATCTTGAAAGCCAGTCATTAAGTCTGCAATTGTAGATATACAAAATGCTCTAGACGAACAGAATAGGTATCCAAGAGTATGCTAGACCCCCCAGTGAGAACTCTTCAAAGCCTTGGCAAACCTGCTTTTCACATGAAAATGCATGGTTCAAGACCTTACAATGAAAAATCAGTTTGTGACCTGATGCTCATAGGATACTTATTTGTAATCCAAAGAAAAAGTCCATGTATTTAAAAGCTGACAAAACTCAATTGAAAAAAACTGAATTCTAAACTCATTCAGAAGACCTAAATGCTTACTGAACATTTTACTTGGGAAACGGGGACTTACTCCTTACAGCCCGAAATCTCTCTCTGTGCGTTTATATGTTGTGTATTTCCGTGTGTGTGGCATATGACACTATCCCATATATGCAAAGGTGATATTTTCTGCCTCACTAGCATTGTGCTACAGCCTTCTCAAGGGGACTGACAGGAGATTTGTACCGATCTAGTAACACTCCAATGTCCACTATGCATTTTCAAAATGGCTGGTTGACTGGTATATTTTTACCAATAAAGGAATCCCCTCATTAAAAAGCCAACATTTGGAAATGAAGACAATTGAATTCTGCAATGTAGGCTTCTGTTCCAAAAAGTACTGGTAGAAATCTATTTGTTGAGGCTTACTTTTGATATTTGTTTACCATCCCAAGTACAAACATCGTTATACAAACTGAGAGACCATTTTCACCTAAATAAAAACCCTAGAAACTCACAGCCTTTTCCAGTGATTTCTTCCTTTCTCCACACTTCTATTAACCAGATGTCTAGATTTAGTCTTAGCATATGCCCCACCTAAGAATAATATCATCCATCAATGCAGTCTTTTCTATTTCTAACAGGCTTTGTGACACAGAATTAAATACAGTAAGATGGAAATACAATACCTTGAGCTGGGGAGTTCAGGGTGTACAGCAGATGCTTAACAGATTTATGGAGAGTTCTGAAGCCTTCGTTCATTGTGACACGTGGATAAACCTTCTGCACGGCCAGCAGCGCACTAACGAGTCAAAGAACAATTAGACCAAATTGCATTTCCAGGTTTGCAGACAGAAACAAAAGGTTACTCAAGGAGAAAATGTCTACAGTGTAGAAAGCTTTCTTATAACATAAAAAGACAAGATGCTGTTGTTGTTGTGTAATAACTTGTTTGCCCGTTCATGTGCAAAATCCCAACAAAGTGTTCACGAACCAGGCAGAGCACTTCACGTTTCCAGGATTCTAAAGCACTGGGACTCGAAGCCCAGAAGGTGAGCGAGGGAGACATTCATATCAGTTGTTTCATTTAAGACTTGAAAATAACTGATTAGGAACAGCTACTTCCAATGAAAGGATAGCACTTTTTTTAGTAAAGAAAAAATGCAATATCAGAAATTATTGTCACTAAAAATCACACTCAGATAAAGGACTCAGTTTCAGGAATAATTGTTATTTAAGCATTTGACACATATTTATCTCGTGCTAAATAAATGGTAATGCTTTTGGAAAAAATGAAGTTTGCCCTAATTAAAGCCTGCATCCTCCCCTCTAAGTGGCCCACAGGCACTACTCCAAGGGTAGCTCAAAACTAATACCCAGACTAACTGGCACTGTCTTCCAATATTGTGTTACTAATAAGATGGGCAGTCTGCACTGGAGATGGACAACCAGCAAACTCACTTATGCTTGAGTTCACTGCATATTTCTAAAAAGCAATTAGTTACTTAAAAAATGCAATCTTCTTTTTGCCATTAAGATATTTTAAAATGCTGGCATTGTACATGTATGTCTGAATTTCACAAAGACTGTGACTTCTACCAATGATCAAGGCTAAGGCAACACTTTGATCTACAGGGGTAGTAACTGTAGAAGAAAAGGCTTTGCTAACCATTTGTCACTGCAAAGTTAACTGTAGTACAAATCAGCTAATAGCTTTTCCCTATGTACCTCAGCCAACTGAAGGCTCATTCTAGCAATAGATACAGTGTATGCATATATATTTGTGGCATTCTACAATATTTTTGGCATTTTTGATAGTTAGATTATTTTGATTTTAGCTCCCCAACTATGAATGGGAGCTACATTTAGAGTGCCAGGTTTTGAGGTTCTTCTAGTTTCTAGTATAATATTAGGATGCACATATAGATACTGGTGCATTTGTACATCAATATAAACATATATATGATTTCATTTAGTTTTGTAATAATTCCACAAAGTCAATTTTATTTGCCTGTTTTGAAGATGGGTCAACTAAAATTGAAATAATTAAATAGCTTACAGTTTTATCCTGTTAATAAGCAGAGTTGACTCTGTCTAATTTCAAAGTTCATGTTCTTTCTATTCTATGACTTGCCTCTGGCATGGAAACTTTCCCCGACGTGGCGGGGGAGGAGAAGGGCAGAACTGTTCTGCATAGTTCACGTGTGGTGCCAGCTGTATGTTTGGTTCTGCATATGTAACAGTTGATACCTTAGGCATTGTTCTGCTCGTCCCAAGAATTTCGTGGCTCTCAGACTTTAGTTGTTTCTAAACCCTGGTGACCATGTAACCAGTTCAACAGTCTGAGGTCCCAGCTCTCTGCCAGCCTTCTCCAAGCATGACCCACTGCCTGACTGGCCTGATGTGCTGTGCCAAAGAAACACCGGCAGAGACCAACACTTGGCAATCGCATTAAGACCGTCAGCATCAGCATTGTTAATATCATTATTAAAATGTCAGTAGACTTAATTCACCTTCCTTTAACTAAAGTGTAACTTAATAATAATGACACATGGCCTCCATCCTCTCTAAAGTCCTTTGAACCATGAATCAGAATGTTTTTATTTTACTTTTTAGATATTTTTCCTGCTAGTCATCTTATAATGATGGAAGTTACCCAAAGCAAGTTGCCTTATGAAGGTAATTTTAAAAAGAGTTTCCATGATTCATACATACCTCAGCAAAGCTTCTTCATAAATGGCGAAAGTAATAAATATTTTTATATACCCTTCTTGATTTTTGCGATTGCTTATTTCTGCTAATTTCTGGCATAACCTTAGCATTATATAGCCTGGTTTTGGTGATTTAGTCATATAACAGTTTGCAACTTAAAAAAGTTGTTGTAGAAAATGATGAAAATTGCTATGGAGTTCATAGAGTAAGATAAACCAGTGAGACTATAGTTTTGTGATAAAATATAATCATTTGTGAGGAAACTGTGGCCTTTAATGACCCTCAGTTTAATAACAACAGTGAAGAAAATTTAACTTAAAAAATGGCTTATGAAATGCTTTCCAACAGAAATAAAATGCAAGCCACATATTCAATTTTTAATTTTCTAGTAGTCACATTAAAAAAGGAAATTAATTTTAATAAGATTTTATTTAACCCACTACATCCAAAATATATCATTTTAATATCTAATCAACATAAATTTATTAATCAAATATTTTAAACATTTTATTGCACTAAGTCTTCAAAAGGTACTATGTATTTTACACTTAAGGAACATATCAATTCAGATGCTAAATTTTTATTTAAGAATGCTTAATCTGTATTTAGATTATATTACATTTAGGGGTGAAAAAGTAGGTTCTCACATTGATTCAAACATACTAAAAAGTTTACCAGTCACAATGTCAAGTGTCAATATTCAAAATTTAAATTAACTGAAATTAAATAAAGTTAAAAATTTAGTTTCTTAAGTCAAAACCTACATATGGCTAGAGGCTCTCATATTAAAAAGAATGAGTATATAAATTAGCAATAAATAAATAAATGAATCACACACACAAACAGAGTTGTTCTGATTAGTTAAAAGTTAAATGTCATCTACTTTAAAAATAACTCGAAGCTATTTCTTTTTAGCTACTCCCTTTTCCTCCTTCATTAATATATGGGCTGGTTTACAACATTTATAATCATTACCTGACAGTAAACTCTATTGCATAATGCTATAACATGCGATTATTTTATTTTAGATTTTAAGAGAATTAAAATAGCTATAGTGCAATGTCCTTCCTATGTACTATATATCACCAAAATAATGCCTAAAGTATGTTATTTAGTTATTTATTCATTTATTTTTGACCCTAAAGTAATTTTTGGATCTTCTACCTTCTACTGAATAATACTTTGTAGGATTTTTGTTTTTGATTTGTTGTTTTTTAAACAAATTTCACTGAAGTATAATTCACATATAATATGATACATGCAGGTTACAGTTCAATAAGTTTTGCCAAGTTTATATACTTATGTAACCGCCATGCCATCTAAGATACAAAGCACTTTGATAAGCCCCGCCCCCTACATTTGCTCATTCTCCCAACAGTTGCTCCAGGGTGCACTGATCTGATTTCTGAAGCACTCTAAATTAATTTGTCGATATGGGAAGTTCATTTAAATGAAATAATACAATATCTACACATCCAGTGTGTTTCTTTTATTTTCTGGTTTGGGTTCTTTTGCTAGTATAATAATCATAAGATTTATTTACCTTGTTGGGTGGTTCAGTAATCTGTTTATTTTTCTTGTTGAGTAGAATTCCAATTTATAAATAAACTAATTTTCTGCCATTCTATTTATAAATATTTGTTTTTATCCTCCAATTTTTAGTTCTTATGAGTAAATCTGCTGTAAATATTAGCCTACAAATCTTTGTGTGGGCGTGTTTTCATTTTCTTGGGTAAATACCTAAAGATAGAAAGCTACCATATCATATGGCTCTATTGTTACCTTCATTAGAGCTGTCACTGTTTCCCAAAATGGTTGTATCATTTTACACTCTAACTCACAGTGTATGGGAGTCCTATTTGCTCTACATTCTTGCCAGCAATTGGGGTTGTCCATCTTGGAAAATTTTTTTCATTCTAGTTTGTGTGTGGTGTGCTCTGAATATTTTTTGACTCTTTTCATTGCTATACTATACATTCAAATAATCCCTCTTCTCCTTTAATTGACTTACCTATTTGCTTTCTAAGACAGGATATAAATAAGAGGAAGAGTAAGTGTAAAAATTCTGGGTGAGTAAAAATTTTCCTAAGTGCTAAAATGAGGACCAATCTAGAAAATAAAATTTCTTAATATATTGCCTTTCTCTAATTTAGTTATGACATGCTATTGTGGAAAGAGCACAGGACTTAGATTTCTCGAGTTCAGTCAGGTCCTGCCTTTGCCACTCACTAACTGTAGAACCTTGGGGAAGTCATATGACTTCCATGAGGGTTTGTTTCCTCTTCTACAAAATGGGCATGTTTGTTGTCTTCATCTCAGAGCCCTGTTGTGAGGATTAAATGAGATTAATGGACCAACATAAGAACTTATTATAAGGTCTTGGAATAAACATAAGCTCTTGGGAGCTTTCCAAAGAAGATAAGAACACTCTCTTCTGGTGCATCAGACATTAGAGATGGAATACACTGTACTCTTAATGACACTGTAGAGAAGCTGCCTGGATTCTGGAGTTAGAAAACTCAGGTTTGACCCCATCTAGCTGCATGGTCATTAAATAATATTTTATGGACCTCTGTTACCTCATTAATAAGATAAATATAGTTTAGTTATAGGATTTAATGTGATATATACAAGGGCTGTCTGGAAAAGTCCAGCCATTGTTAACCTAAGGAAAACAGTTTGTGCTACATTGATGTAACCTGCAGCCAAGGAGAGTGGACTGGAATGTGAGTGCATGAATAGTGACGACTTCACTGTACCAGTCAGTGGGGGTGGTAGACACTGTTGAGCGAACGTGTGTACTGTGTGGTCATTGCATTCAAAATGACTGAGCAAGTAAAGCAATGAATCTGCATCAAATTTTGTGTTAACCTTGAAAATCCCTCTGCAGAAACTATGCAGCTGATTTCAGAAGTTCATTGCTATGGGCAGCTGGTGATTGGCAGCTTCATCACAACATGCTCACTCGTGCATCACAGCCTATGCAGAGTTTTTTGGCAAAACATCAAATCACCCAGGTAACTCAGCCCTACCACAGCCCAGATTTGGTGCCCTGCAACTTCTGGCTTTCCCCAAAATTAAAATCACCTTTGAAAGGGAAGAGATTTCAGACCGTTGCTGAGATTCAGGACAATACAATGGGGCAGCTGATGACAATTGTAAGAACTGTGTGAGCACTCAAGGCACCTACTTTGAAGGGGACTGAGGCGTCATTGTCTTATGTACAATGCTTCTTGTATCTGGCGTCTTCTTCAATAAATGTTTCTATTTTTCACATTACATGGCTGGATACCTTCTGGACAGACCTCGTATAAAGGGCTAGTAAAATATGCAGTAGGTAATGGACACTCAATAATTGACAGCTGTTGATGTAGTTGTTTTTTTTTTTTAATGTACATTTTCAAATTAACTAGATGGGACAGTCAAAACCTAACAACAGCATTTAATAAACTCTAAATGCTGGCCATATTCTGATCTCTTTTATGAAGAAAGCAACCTTTAAAGAGGTCTCTTCAGCAAAATTTTTCAAATCTTTGTGTTAGATATGTTAAATAAAGCCAACTCCACATGAAGCTTCAGAAAGATCATCTACAGGCTGGTTGCACATGAGATAGACCAACCCACCTTGAGGTGGCTCAGTTCAGGTCTCCAACCAAGAGGGTTGTTTTACACTGGTTGGCATTGACCAAAACCTACTGAGATAGTTTAGTCTTGTGTCATTTAAATGCTAGGTGCATGAGCTTTTGCTGTCCCTGAGCCAACACTCAAACCCCCTGTTGGGCCTGCTGTACAGCTCTTTCTCAGATTTCAGGGATGCCAACTGATGGTCTAGTCAAGAACATTAGTGTTCCTCCTCACATTCTTATGTACATTTTGAAAACCCTGATGCCCTTAGTGTTTCTTTGCTTAACTAATACCTTTACCTTCATTGCTAAAATCTGTAATAAGGTGCTGAAGTGTTGTTCGCTGTGTTTAAATTACCTTCCTACTGGTGATCTTCACAGGCAATATTTTTAAAAACTGACTTTTTTGTGAAAAGTGGCATTTCACTTAATTCTTACATTTTCTTACCTGTTTGCATGTCGAAGAATGTCAAATACATGGGTTAGCGTCGTGTCATTCTGAAATGCATTCGGAAAACTAGAAAGAAGCTGCCACACCGCTGTCTGCTCTTGCACTTTGGAGAAGAAGGACAGCGCCTTGACCACATCCTGAAATACCGTCTTCTGGTTGTTGGGGTCCCTCGACATCTTAGAAAATAAAACCACAAACGGGACAAAAAGAGACTTCAGCATTGTCCTCACATGGCTTATTTAATTCGACAGCATTAAACATCTAGATTTTCACATTAGCAATTCTTTCAGATTTTCATTCAGTTTAAAATCATCTTTCGCTTGAAAAGGCAATAACTATTTTTTTTGTTCTTAAACGTAATTGCATTTTCCATATACCTACAGGAACTGGCAGTTAAACAGAACTATATTTGAAATTGTATGTTTGGAAATGAATTTCTTAGAATAAACAGCTTCCGAGTAATATTTTAGTTTTTCTCTAGGACCTGGTTTGGGAGCTACAGACACACTTCCCTCTGTTCATTAGTAGACCTTATATTATTTATTATTTAGGTGGAGACCCCTTAAAACTTTATATATACATATTCATATATATATATAGTATACATGTACATATATATGAAAATGTTTACTTTATAACACATACTCAGTGGAATAAAATATTCTTACAGTTGTTTTACAATATCAGGACCTTTGGTTATAATAAGTACAGTGAGTGAACCTATGTAATAGTCAATCACATCTTGTACTATAAGCACACAGATAAACAAAACCACGACATTTGCTCTTACCCTGGATCACAGGAACCAGCTAGTACTTCCAGAAGTGAAGTATTTTCTTTGACTTAAAGCAATTTTCCCGACAAGCTTACTCATACTAGTGGTCAGGCCTTTCTGTCTTAATTCAAGGTCTTTCATGCTGAGAATGTGTTTAAACTATGAATTGTTTTTAAATTTGTTTTGTTTGGTTTCGTCTTCAAAATGGATGCTCATATTAGGTTTATGTAAATCACAGTCCAGCAAATCATTCCTCAAATAATGGAATTTATGTTGTTTTTCACTTTTTACTATTATTCTTTATTTCACTGAACATTTGATCTTAGAGATCTTCCAATGTCAGTATATAGGGTTTTACCTCATTTATTTTAACAGCTTGTGATGTTCCATATGTAAAGTATTTGCATCTAGTATTCCAGATGTAAGTATTTCCTAGTAACAGAAAATTGATTTCCAATTCTCACTATTCCATCCATTCACTCAACAAACGTTTGCTGAGCATCTACTATGTTACAGGAAGTGATGTAGCCACTGACAATACAGGAGCAAAGACAAAGTTCCTACTCTCATGAAGCAGTCATTCCAGTTGGGAGAGACATGCCTCATTGAATGTCTTCGTATGCATATTTTTTGCACATGTGTTTCTCTAGGATAGATTTCTAGTGGTGATATTGCTGAATCAAAGAAAAATCATGCATATTTAGCATTTTGATAAATATTTCTAAATTCCCTCTAAAATAACCGTACATTTTATACTCCCATCACCATCTATCAGAGGACATGCTTTCTCACAATCTATTCATTGCCAAAGAGTAACACTCTTTCTAATTATGAGAAAAGTAACATCTAATTGTTCCCTGATTATCAGTGAGCCTTATTGTGTTCTATACATTTATTGGTCGTTTGTATCTTTTTATGAATTTCCTGTTCAGATCCTTGATAATTTCTACTGAGCTACTTGTTTATTTCTTTTTATGAGAGTTTTTAAAAATATATCATACATTATATATATGGTGTTTTCTCTCTCTCTGCCTGTCATCCTTGTATTGAATTTAATTTCTGTTGTCTCTCCAGAGACTTTAACCTCAAGACCGTGACTGATTAATAATTTCCTCCTTTCTACTTTGTTGAAAGTTTGACATGCTGGCAGTTTCCCCTGTAGTCATGCCTTCTTTAAAAAAATTAAATCTTTTTAAACATTTTTCCATTACAGTTGACAAACAATATTATAGTAATTTAAACACCCCAGTGATTAAATGTTATATAACTTACTAAGTGATCATCCCAATATATTTTGTACCCACCTGACACCATACATAGTCATTAGAATATTATTAACTATGCCGTACTTAAATCCCCATGACTATTCTGTAACCATCAATTTACACTTCTTAATCCCTTCATCTTTTCTCACCAATTTCCCCAATCTTCTTCCCATCTGGCAACTGTCAAATGTTCTCCGTATCTATGAGTCTCTTTCAGTTCTACTTGTTTGTTTATTTTGTTATTTAGAGTCAATTGTTGGCAGATGTGTGTTATTGTCATTTTATTATTCATACTTCTGATGTTTTTTTCTTTTTGAAAGACTCATTAACATTTCATGTAATACTAGTTTGGTGGTGATGTACTCCTTTAGCTATTTCTTGTCTGAGAAGCTCTGTATATGTCCTTTGGTGATAGCTTTGCCAGGTAGACTAATCTTGGTTGTGGGTCCCTGCTTTACATCACTTTGTATATTTCTTGTCAATCCCTTCTGGCCTCCAAAGTTTCTGTTGAGAAATCTGTTGACATTCTTATGGGAGCTCCCTTGTAGGTAACTCCTTTTCTCTTTCCGATTTTCAAATTCTCTCTTTGTCCTTAACCTTTTGCATTTTAATTATTATTTGTCCTGGTATGGGCCTTTTAGGGTTCATCTTGTTTGGAACTTGCTGTGCTTCCTGGACTTGTATATCTATTTCCTTCACCAGGTTAGGGAAGTTTCCTTTGATATTTTTTTCAAATAGGTTTTAAGTTTCTTGCTCTCTGTCCCTGCCTTCTGGTTCCCCTGATGCAAATGCTGGTATGCTTGAAGTTGTCCCAGAGGCTCCTTTCATAATTCTCATTTTTTAAATTCATTTTTCGTTTTGCTATTCTGATTGGGTATTTTTTGCTTCCTTATATTCCAAATTGCTGATTTGATTATTGGCTTCATCTAATCTATTGTTGATTGCCTATAAATTATCTTTTGTTTCAGTTAGTGTATACTTCATTGTCTTTTTTTATGCTGTTGATATTCTCACTAAATTCACTGAGCATCTTTATGACCAGTATTATAAACTCTGCATCTAGTAGATTGCTTGTCTCCATTTCATTTAGTTCTTTCTCTGGAGTTTTGTTCTGTTCTTCCATTTGGGATATGTTTCTTTGTCTCCTCATTTTGGTAGTCTTCATGTGTTTGTTTCTCTGTGTTAGGGAGACCCTCTACATCTTCTGGAATGGGTAAAATGGACTAATGTAGTATGTGTCCTATAGGGCCTCGTGGCACAGTCTGCCCTTTCACCCAAACTGGGCACTCCAGCTGCAACACCTAGTGTGGGCTGTGCGCACCCTCCTTGACCAATGTATTCTTAAGCACTCTAGTACTCTACACAACTGCTGAGTTTCTTAAGAAAGGATTTTAAGTGCCCAAAATGAATTGGGATTATTGTAACAGTGTCTCTAATTGGGTTCTTTTGGAAAACTCAGATTACTGAAGGGTAATTTAAGCATTCTGTACTTAATAAATATTACTTACAGCAAAATTCAAGGAATTAAGGGGAAAATATTAGAAGTGCACATGTATCATTTGTTCCTATTTTAAAAATTTCAAGACAATTCTATATATTTTTATATTACTTCATCTTTGTAGGGTTGCATTAAATGTAGATCAATGTTTTATTTTCACACTGTAGTTTAAGACTGGCTTATAAAAATGGTCATTAGCACTCCGAAAAATAAAGTTCTTTGTTCTAGTGTATATTCTGGGGAGAGAAATATACTTAATCAAATATAAACTTTTAATCAAAAATAAACTTTTCAAGTTAGATTTGATATTAGTGAAAAAAATTAAAGACATTACCCTTTATTCTAACTTCCAAGATTTGCATGGGTTTAATAGTTTCATTATTAAATTTACATTACATCTAGAGTGTTCTCACTTAAATATCTCAGGGAAAACCATCAATCTGCATCCATATGTAACAAAGCCATATTCCATTTACAAATATATGTCTACCTTAACCAAAATGCAATATTTGGGGTTCAGTATCAAAATCATTTCAATTTTACAAATTAAAATGGAAAGCAAACATTCCTTAGAGTTTGACACTATGTGAGTAATCCACACCAAAAATTGGCAAATATTCTAGGCAGCATTTTGCAGTCCATGGGAGCTACTGACCTGCTCTTCGACTCAGGTTGAGTTGCATCATGTATACAAGAGTAAAAACAATACAGTTCCTTCCATTGTTTATGGCATCTTGATCATATTAAGATATTTACACTCACCTGAGAGAACTCATTTGTTAGTTCTTGGAGAGAAGACTCTAAAAGGGTCATGTTGGACATGCAAAATATGTTCAAAACATTTTTCCCTAAAGTGGTCCAAGAGAAGGTGTTATCAGCAATATATCCTGGATAGATTTCACAGAGTTCTTTTCGTATGTCTTCCGAAGTTGAATTTTGCTTCAATAGCTAAAAATGTATGTGAGAAGAGTGGAATAATTTTGTTAGTAAGTACATATATTGAAGTATTCTAGTCTTTAAGGAAACTGACCTATCTTTACAACAGTCATTTTAAGGTCCTGCTTTATAGCAAAATAACACTTGAAGAAACTAGGTTTACCCATGAAGAGTCATCAAATGTGTGAATTTGTTTAACTGAACTCATTTTCTGTCCCTGACCAGAGAACCTAAATGTGTCAGATCTCTGGAAAAAATCTTCAGGCTTAAAAAGTTTAGTGTTTCCTGGGAATTTAGCAGCAGAGACTCAGGTTTTCTAATTCTTTGTGACATTTTATGGAAAATTGATCTTTGAAAGACTTCCAAACAGTAACAGCTTCAGACTCTATTCTCAAGACAAACAGATTATCTGGGAAGTAGAAAAACATGGGTTATGTTTCATTTGTAAAGCAATTACTTTATTTCAGAATTATGCTTATGAAGAAAAAAGGAAAACAGTAACAGCTATATATTTTCATATACATAAAAATACATAAAAGTATATAATTACCAAAAGCAACATTTGGAAAGCATTTACATTATGGAATCACTATAAGTCCCCCATATATTTCACAATGCAGACCAGTCACAGATGCAGCAATATTTTCAGCTATAATATTGATCACTTTCACCATTATGAACTTTAGATATTTACAGAGCCAGTTGTATTTAGTTTAATATTTAATGGGTCCTTCCTAATAATTAATTCTTGTAACCCTGTGAAGTAATGGCCAACTAACTTTATTCTCCCCTTAAGTTTACATCACAAAATCTATGTTCTGCCTTCCAGTGACTTAACTTCTAAATGTAATGGAACAAAACAGGACCTACTCATTCTAGGATGTAAGTGCCAGGTCTTCTAGCCATTCATCCATAGCTACTTTCTAACACTGCACATAAACCCACCCCAAAATGATTTCTCTACTCATTCTTGCAAGGACTGCAGAAAGTGGTAAGGAAAAAGAGAGAGGAATCAGAGATTGCTGACATGGGCATCAATATGTCACCCTAATTTTTACATCCCTTCACTGCTCCAACTACTCTAAAAATATGTATCTATACATAGAGAATTCATTTTTGACTTATCTCCACTGGATGAATAACTCTGTGCTGCCTCACAAAGTTCTGAAATTTTATTCCATGTGAGAAAGAACTTGGGAGTTTTAACACAACAAGGCAGTATCTTTGAGAATAGTATTTCTTTTCTAAATATTAAAGAATTTAACTGAACCAATCCAAGACTGACTACTTATGGGAACCAACATATAAGAAATATAGTGAAATAAAATAACTTTCCCTAGTTTATACACCAGCCTGTTTGGGGTGGAAAGGCTTTAAATTGGAATTAACAGAGCATATCAGAGGCTTCTTATGCCAGACAGGGCACTTTAGGTATCTCAGCTATTATTTATTATTGAAACTAGATGTTTAACATTGAGATGAGGCTGAATGGGAAAGTCTTATATTTCAACCAGCACAGACAGAATTGGTTTGAT
>PVKM010008158.1:0-39659 GCA_004027735.1 Carollia perspicillata
GGAGTCAGGAAACTGCAGCCACAGGATAAAATGTGACTCACTGTGAATTTGCCCACTTGAAAATAAAGCTGTGTTGGCCCATAGCCATTTCCCTATTGTCTCTGGCTGCTTTTCCACTTAACAATAACAGAGCTGAGTGGTTGCAATGGGGATCTTATCATCTACAACCTTAAGATACTTACTATTATTATTTTTTAATCCTCACCAGAGGATATTTTTTACTCATGATTTTAGAGAGAGAAGCATTGATGTGTGAGAGAAACATTGCTCAGTTGCCTCAATTGGGGTGTCTTATATACACCCTAACCAGGGATCAAACCTGCCACCTAGGTATAAGCCCTGACTGGGAGTTGAATCTACAACCTCTTGGTGTACAGGATTAATTGTCTTTGCCATGCCATTGCCAAAAATAACCTGGCACATTTAAATATCTCTAGCTTGATCATGCACCTTTCCCTGTTCTAATTTTATTCTTTAGCATCATGAAAGTTCTTACTTTCCCTCTGCACACAATTTGCTCTCCTTCACTTGAATGTATGCCTTTGTTCTTGCTGCCCTCTCTCTCTGGAATGTCTTTCCACTGTAACAGGGTGCAGCCAAGGGGCGGGGGCAAATAGGGGATTGTAATGGGGTCCAGAACTCGGTGTCCAGGAAATATTAGAAAAAAATATATAGGATGTCCTCACCCCCACAACTCTGAGCTGGGGGATGGGATACATGGAGCAGGGTCATTGAGAGTTGTTTGAGTAGCAATAGTTTTGCAGATAACCTCTAGACTGGTCGTTTAACATATCTATAACCTCTAACAGGTTTCATAGATATGTTAAACAGCTGGGCCTGGCTTTGAGCCAGGGGGAAGGGAATGACTTCAACCCATGACGTAACTGGGAGGCAACTTCCCCTGGTTACAGAGCCTGTGTAAGAGCTTGGAGATGATTGGCTCCACACCTGCCCATACTTACTATGGCAGCCCACTAAAGCTGGGAAAATATGGGAATACTGGTAGCTGTGGCCAATTGAGGGAAGAGTCAGAAATGGTGCGGCAGAGGAAGATTGGCACTGGGATTTAAACCCAGGCGTGGCAGCCATGCAGCGTCTTTTGGTACCATGCGGCCTGGGCAGAGAAGAACCACGGACTTCTATTTCTTTTTCTGAGATACGGTACTTTGAACTGGGCAGAGGAGAAGGAAGGGCTATGCATTTGTGGGTATTCTAAAGGACTTTGGGATCTCAATAAAGACATTAAGTCATTACTCTTAAGTTTGTATAACTCTTTAAATAAGTAATCCCTTTCCTTTTCACCAATCTCTGGCATCAAGAGATGTCTTTCCCTGGTGGAGGGCAAGGTGAACCTAGTAGGGGGTGGGGGACCCCAGAGTACAAGGGTGGGTCCATTCGGTAATAGCGTATCATTTACCACCCCCGGGTCTGTTCTGTAACACCACTCCCCACCTTATTTTACCTAATTAATATCTACACATCTTATTTTCTATTGAATTTTCTTGGGTGACATTGGTTAATAAAAGTATACAGGATTTCAGTGCACAATTCTATCACACATCATCTGTATACTGAGGTGTGCACTCACCACCCTGAATCAAGTCTCTTTTCCATCCTCATTTCCCCCCACCCTTCACCCACTCCTCTGGCCATCACTGTACTGTTGTCTGTTTGTTTTTTGTTTTGCTTTGTTTTGCTTTTTACTTGATCCTTCCACCTTTTCCACCCAACTGCCAATGCCTTGCAGTCTGAGAGCTATCAGTCTGTTTCCTGTATCTATTGAGTCTATTTCTATTTTGTCAGTTTATTTTGTTTATTAGATTCTGTTACTAAACAGCAAGTGGGGTCCTGCTGCCCACTGCCACCCTATAGGCAAAATTCCAGAGGCAAAGTTTTGGTGATAAAGGAAAGTAGTCTTTATTCAAAATGTACACGATTTTGGAGAACAGCTTTCTACAGGCATTAATTACTTAAGCCTATCAATTAAGGCTGAACTCTAACACCTAAGTTGTATCATTTCCCCCGTTAGTTTTAATTACCTTATTTCTATAGGGTTAGTTTACAAACTAAAACAACAGAAGACACAAAAGCTACACAATTTTGAAAAAATGACAGGCTTCTGCCTCAGAGCTTGTTCCCTCTAGAACACCCAAAGTATAGCCCTGCCACCCTCTGCCAGGCCAGCCCAGCCCAAGCTTAGGCTGTGCTGGGTGTTCCTTCCCATCCAAAATATCATCCACTGAGAAACACAGGCAGCCACAGCACTATCATCCAGGTGTCCTTGGGAAGGGAGCCCAAGAGTTCTTCTCTTACTTCAAATCTTCTGACCCATGATTCCATGGGCTCTGGAGGCATTCAGCTTCTCAGCCAATCCCATCCTCAATTGTTTAAATTGCCTCGAGCAACCTCCTCCTACATCCTCCTACCGCCCCATCCTACTTCTCCCCAGTGACCTGATCAGATCTCTCTGAATCAGATCTCTCTGTCTCACTCTTGTACCCACATATGAGTGAGATCATATGGCATTTGTCTTTCTCTGACTGATTTATTTTGCTTAGCATAATGCTCTCCAGGTCCATCCCTCCTGTTGCAAAAGGTAAGGTTTCTTTGTGGAAATGCACCACAGCTTTTTTTATCCACTCATCTACTGATGGGACTCTTGGGCTGCTTCCAAATCTTGGCAATTGCAAGTAATGCTACAATGAACATATATTCTTTTGAATTAGTGTTTCCAGTTTCTTTGGTTATATTCCTAGAAGTGGAATTGCTGAGTCATAAAGGCAGTTCTGTTCTTGATTTTTTTGAGGAAATTCCATACTGTTTTCCACAGTGGCTGTACCAGTCTGCATTCCCACCAACAGTGCACATGGGTTCCTTTTTCCCACATCCTTGCCAACATTTGTTTGTTGATTTATTGATGATAGCCACTCTAACAGCTGTGAGGTGATATTTTATTGTGGTTTTAATTTGAATTTGTCTGATCATTAGTGAAATAGAGCATCCTTTTCACATGTCTATTGACCATCTGTATGTCCTCTTTGGAGAAGTAGCAGTTCAGGTCTTTTGCCCATTTATGAATTGGATTGTTTGTTTCCTTGGTGTTGAGTTGTATAAGTTCTTTATAAACTTTGAATATTAACCCTTTATCAGATGTATCATTGGCAAATATGTTGTCCCATTCAGTGAGTTGTCTTTTCATTTTGTTGATGGTTTCTTTTGATGTTTTAGTTTGATTTAGTCTGATTTGTTTATTTTTTCTTTTGTTTTTCTCACCCAAGGAGATATATCAGAAAATACTAATATGAGAAATGTCTGAGATTTTCAGCTTATATTTTCTTTTAGGATTTTTATGGTTTTGCAACTTACATTTAAGCCTTTAATTTATTTTGAATTTATTCTTATGTATGGTGAAAGGAAGTGATCTAGTTGCATTTTTTTTGCATGTATCTGTCCAATTTTTCCAACACCATTTATTGGACAGATTGTCTCTACCCCATTGCATGTTCTTGCCTCCTTTGTCAAATACTAATTGACCATAAAAGCATGTTTTTTTTCTGGACTCCCTATTGTGTTGCATTGCTCCATGTGCATGTTTTTATGCCAATACCATGCTGTTTTGACTATCATGGCCTTATAGTATGTTTGATATTAGGTAGCATGATGTCTCCAACTTTATTCTTTTTTCTCAAGATTGTTGAAGCTATTAGGGGTCTTTTGTGGTTCTATGTAAATTTGGACTTTTTTTTTCTAGTTCTGTGAAACACATCATTGGCATTTTGATAGGAACAGAGTTGAATCTATAGATTGGGGTATTATGGACGTTTTAATGATGTTAATTCCTCCAGTGCAGAAACATGGTATATGCTTCCACTTAATTGTATCTTCTTTAATTTCTTTCTTCAGTGTCCTATAATTTTCTGAGTATATGTGATCTATCTTCTTGGTTAAATTTACTCCTATGTACATTATTATTATTATTATTAATCTTTTTGCATTGGTAAATGGGATTTTTTTTCTTAGTTTCTCTTTCTGATACTTCATTATTGGTGTATAAAAATGCCACTGATTTCTGAATATTAATTTTGAGTCCTGCTAATTTACTAAATTAATTTCTCAGTTCTAATAGTTATTGGTGGAGTTTTTAGGGTTTTTTATGTACAGTATCATGCCGTCTGCCAAAGTGACAGTTTTACTTCTTTCTTTCCAATCTGCATGCCTTTTATTTCTTCTTTTTGTCTGATTGCTGTGGTGAGGACTTTCAGTACTATGTTGAATAAGAGAGGTGAAAATGGACCTCCCTATCTTGTTTCTGATCTTAAGGGATATGCTTTTAGTTTTTGCCCATTCAGTATGTTGTCTGTGGGTTTGTCATATATGGTTTTTATTATGTTGGGTTATGTTCCCTCTATTCTTACTTTACTGAGTCTTTATCACAAATGGTTGCTGGATTTTATCAAATGCTGTTTCTGCATTTATTGATATGATCATTTGATTTTTATTCTTCATTTTGTT
This sequence comes from Carollia perspicillata, assembly GCA_004027735.1. Taxonomy (NCBI): domain Eukaryota; kingdom Metazoa; phylum Chordata; class Mammalia; order Chiroptera; family Phyllostomidae; genus Carollia; species Carollia perspicillata. The sequence goes on from PVKM010008158.1 coordinate 4,513, forward strand.
TATGTGGTGGATCATGTTTATTGAAGGGCAAATATTATACCAACCTTGCATCCCTAGAATAAATCTCACTAGGCCATGGTATATGATCTTTTAAATGTATTGCTGGACCTGGTTTGCTAATATTTTGTTGAGGATTTTAGCATCTATGTTCATCAGAGATACTGGCCTATAATTTTGTTTCCTTGTAAGTCTTTATCTGGTTTTAAAATTAAGATAATGTTGACCTCATAAAATAGCTTGGGATTCTTCACTCGTCTTAAATTTTTTGGATTAGTTTGAGAAAAGTAGGTGTTAGTTCTTCTTTAAGTGTTTGGTAAAATTCACCTGTGAAGCCATCAGGTCCAGGATTTTTCTTTGCTAGGAGCTTGTTAATTAGTGCTTTGATTTAATTAGTTGTAATTGGTCTATTTAGATTGTCTAATTCTTTCCTGATTCAGTTTTGGAAGATTGTATATTTCTAGGAATTTATGCACTTCACCCTGGTTGTCTAATTTATTGGCATGTAATTGTTCATAATATTTTCTTACAATCTATTGTATTTCTGTGGTGTCAGTAATTACTTCTCTTCTTTTATTTCTGGATTTGAATCCTCTCTCTTTTTTTCTCTATGAGTCTGGTTAAAGGTTTGTCAATCTGGTTTATCCTTTCAAATAACCAGCTCTTGGTTTTATGATCTCTTGTATTTTTTTAGTCTATTATTCATTACCATTCTAATCTTTATTATTCCCTTTCTTCTACTTACTCTGGACTTTTGTGTTGTACTTTTTCTAGTTCTTTTAGGTGTAGGGTTAGATTTTTTGTTTGAGATTTTCTTGTTTTTTGAGATAGGTTTGCGATGCTATGAATTTCACTCTTAATACCACTTTCACTGTGTCCCATAGATTTTGAGTTGCTTTATGTTCATTTTCATTTGTCTTAAGGTAACTTTAATTTGTTCCTTGATGTTGCTTTTAACCCATTCATTGTTTAGTAACATGTTATTAGCCTCCATGTGTTTGGGTGTTTTTCAGTTCTTTTTATTTTAATTGATTTCTATTTTCGTACCACTGTGGTCAGAGAAGATACTTGATATGACTTCAATTTTGTCAAATTTACTAAGACTTATTTTGTGTCCTAACATGTGGTCTATTTCAGAGAATGTTCCATTTACTCTGGAAAAGAATTTATATTCTGTTGCTTTGGGATAAAATGTTCTGTGATACTGATTAGACCTATCCGGTCCAGGGTAGCATTTAAGATCAACCATGCCTTGTTTATTTTTGGCTGGAAGATCTGTCCACTGATGTGTCAATGGGGTGCTAAAATCCCCTATTATGACTGTATCATTGTTGATCTCTCCCTTTATTTCCACCAAGATTTTCTTTATATATTTAGATGCTCCTATGTGGGGTGCATGTGCATATATACTTAGGAGGGTTATATTCTCTTGTTGGATTGGTCTCCTCAGTATTATATAATGTCCTTTGTCTCTTCTTATGGTCTTTGTTTTGAAGTCTATTTTGTCTGATACAAGTATTGCTACCTCAGCTTTTTGTGTTTGTTTTTTTTTTCCATTAATATGGAGTATCTTTTTCCATCTCTTCCCTTTCAGTCTTTATCTATTGTTCTGAGGTGGGTCTCTTGTAGACAGCTTATATATGGGTCATGTTTTCTTATCCATTCACCTACCCTATGTCTTTTGATTACAGCATTTAATCCATTTACATTTAAGGTTATTATCGACAGGTATTTATTTAAGGTCATTTTATTCTTTATACCCATATTGTTTATTCTTTTCTTATTGCTGTGGCTAGGACTTTGAGTGCTATATTTCTTTTTTTAATTTTTCTTCTTAAAGAAGGTCCTTTAACATTTCTTGCAATACTGTTTTGGTGGTAATGAATTCCTTTTTTTAAAAAAAATTGGGAACCTTTTTATTATACCTTCAATCGTAAATTATAGCCTTGTTGGATAGAGTAGCCTGGCTTGCAAGTCCTTGATTTTCATCACTTTGAATATTTTATGCCAATCCTTTCAGGCCTGAAGTTCATCTATTGAGAAATCAACTGACAGCCATGTGGAAGCTCCCTTGTAGGTAACTGTCTTTTGCTTGCTATTCTAAGATTCTCTGTCTTTAACCTTTTGCATTTTAATTATAATGTATCTTGCCGTGGGCCTCTTTGGGTTCATTTTGTTTGGGACTCCATGCTTCCTGGACTTGTGTGACTTTTTCCTTTACTAAGTGAGGGAAGTTCTTAGACATTATTTATTTAAAAAAGGTCCTCAATCCCTTGCTCACTCTCTTCTCCTTCTAGTATCCTTGTGATGTGGATGTTGCTATGCTTGGTGATGTCCCAGAGATCTCTATACTTTCTACTTTTTTAAAAATTATTTTTGTTGCACTGCTGTTGTGTTTTCTGTTATTTTGTCCTCTGAATTGCTGATTTGAAACTCTGCTTCATCTAACCTGCTGTTGATTTATTCTAGTGTATTCTTCCTTTCAGATATTATATTCTTCATTTCTGACTTTTAAAAAATGGTTTCTTTGTCCTTTTTAACTCAATGATCGACTCTCCACATCAAAGCCACACCACCCAGATCTTCTCTTTATGACTCCCCTATGCCCCAAGTTGCCTTCCCTCTCCTGGAGTCCTGGGTGAGTGTCTGCAAGCAAGATTCTATACACTGGCCGTTTAAGAGAGCACCTGGGTTTCTAGCAGACTCCCTCCTCTTTCAGGCACACGGAGTCTCTGATTTTCATAGCCAGATGCCATGCAGGCTCCTCTTCCTGTCTCTGGTGCTCTGGGTTGAGGACCTTGGCATGGGGTTGAGTCCCCACCCTTCTCAGGAGGGAGTTTTGCAACTGAGGTATTCCTCTGGCTTCTCAGCCACTGTATGTGGGTGCAGGGGCCAGCCATCTCCATGTCTCTGCTCTTCTTACCAGTCTCTGTGTGGCTGCCACTGTAAGTCCTTGATTACAATACTCTTGTTCAGCTGTTCTTTAGTTGGTTATTCAGGTTGATTGCTCTATAAGTAAGCTCTAAATCCAGTTTGAAGCCAGGGGGAGGTAAGTGTAACTTCCACCTAGTCCCCAGCCTTCTTAAAATCTCTCGACACATCTTTTAATTCTCCCCTGGCATAGTCCCATGTGGGTCAAGCCTCTTTTTCTACCTTACCATAGCACCAGTGCATATTTACCACAACACTTAAAAAATTACATTTTTAATCTTCCATTGTAATCTCTGGACTAAGCTTCTGCTTAGGAATGACAGAATTCCTCTTCCTCTCCCATTCCTAACCAGACCCTGAATTTGCTGTCAAAAGTTAGGGAGTTTGCCACACCCTAACTGGGGGATGGGTTCTGATCAACTTGAGGCAATCGAGTTATCTCATCTTTCTCATAACAATGATAAATTCATTTCACATTCTTGAACAAGGATGATCAGGAAACCCAAGTCCAAGGAACCTGTGCGTGTCATGCCCTTAAAAAGGATGGCTGTTCATGGATGGATTAATTAAAGATAGTCTCAGAATTTTTTTCTGGGAATTATAGGACTTTAAATTACTTTCTCTGATGGCTTGCTGGTGAGAGGATGTGTTATTTAAGAGGACTACAACCTCAAGGGGGAACTCTGGAGCTACCAGGTAATTCTCATGTAAAGGGCAAGGTTGAGTCCCACCTGAAGAAATAGTCATCAACTCCTTGGTCTTGGTGATGTTGTTTTAGTTCAGATTCCTATTGTATAAGTAGTCTGGGCCTGTGATTGTTTTTGTTTTTTCACTTATACCCCAAAATAACTATAGTACTAAGTATCCTCAATGGCCTATAAGTACCTTGAAAGCAGGAACTGTACTTTACTGATCCTGCTTCTTCAATGTCTCACAAAGTCCTTACACATGAGAAAATCTGAATACAAAATTTGCTCATTAATGAATATATTTGTACCAAAGCCTGAAATTATACTATAATGCAATGCTCATCAAAATCAATAAATTTGCTCAAATTAAATATTACTGAACTTATACTAAATATTAAAAACCATCTAAATTCACCAATATTTAACCAGTTGATGTAATAAGTTTATAACCACTTCAAATCTAGTCTCACTAAGAAATTACAATAGTGTAATAGCTATGAAAACTATACCTCCATGTTTTTTTCACATTGTTTCAGGTTCCATTTAGGCTTCTAGACAGTATTTGTTTTCATACATTTGCTGTTTATATCCATTTTTTAAATACTTTTATTCTCCCGGACTGAAATTATTTAAAAAGTCCATTTTAGGCCAGCCTACTATTCATTCAGTGTATTTCTGTACATTAGTTACTACAGCTCTAACACAGTGCCTCACAAGTTTGGGCGACATGTCAATTCCAATGCTCACTTAACAACGTCTCTTATCTATTTTCCTGAGGAGAAATTCTCTCCTGGTAAGCCTGTACTCATTCTATTATACTGCAACTCTTTTTGTTTCTCTCATGGAAATGAGAAAAAATTACAGTCAGATCCAATGTGTTTTTGGTCAGAATTACCAGAAGTGTTCCATTTTATGGTTCCAGCAGCAACAGCTGCACATCTGCAGATCTCAGGTGCGGTACCTTTCTAGACATACCTGTCTCTCTAGGTATCACGGCGGCAGTCTGCCTGCAACCTCAGCTCTCTGAAGGATCAAAGAACAGTTCTTGAGTTTCTGTCGGTCCAGTTTTTCCTTGCAAGGATGAGAGTGATGACTTCCAAACTTTTTACATGTTGGAGCTGAAGCCACAAGTCAAGTCTAAGCTTTTTGAAGGGCAAGAAACTTGTGTCTGGGATTGAAAATAAACTTCCCCACTTTACATGATCTGCTAATCCAATTATATTTTAGGTGTGATTAAGCACATAGGTCAGCTCTCGGGGACCATGATTTTAACATTGAAGACTCATGCCTACTTTAAGAAAATTAAATCACAACAGTACTTGAAAAAATAAACCATTGGTCTCCCAACACTTTTACTACTACTGTGCTAGTTATGATAACTGCCTGGTCAGAGCCCAACCTAAGGGAAACGGCTTTGACTATGTGGTCTGACTATTATGGGTGGCACAACCCAGAAGGAAAAGGAGATTCTGACTGAAGGGATAAGCATTGGGGAAGACAAGGAATCGAGGCACTAGGAGTGGGAGAAATAGTGGAAAGAATATACCAACAGAAACTATTATATAGAGGAGCGCCAAGTGAGCCAAATGTATGGGGAGCAGAATATAAAGGAAGGCAGATACTTCGAGGCAAGAGCAGAGGGTACTGTAGGGAGAAAAGGCAGCATAAACCCAATGGGAGTAGAGCAGACTGGAGGGAGTACCAAATCCCACTGTCAGCAGCACTAGGGCCGTCAGACACTCCTGGCTGCTAGGACTCCAGAAGGGCCTGTGGGTTTTGGAGAGGTACCGCACCCCTGTGGGCAACAATAATTCTTTTACCAGTCAAATTCCACTCTATTGTGATTTCAACTCCTACTGAGCTCTGCTTAGTCAATTTTCTTGGGGTTTTGGGTTTTGTTGTTGTTGTTAGATTTACTTTTTGTTCTGTTTTCTTCTTTTTTGTAAGATCTATTTGGCTAAAGGTCTTAGTTCTTTATTCCAAAATGTATCCAGACAATAAATACCTCTTTCACATAAAATAACTCACTCAACTCTCTTCCATTAAACTAAAAGAACCTAACTGAAGTCATTGTGATTGTACAGTGTATCCAGGGGAAGCAAAGTCAGCCAAAATGTCAGATTTTTAAGTAAGAGAAAATTTTCTATAGTGTTTATTTGGAACCGCTTTCAACATCTTTTCCATCTTCCATAGTAGTGTGCTTCTTGGTGAACTCTTACATCACCTAGCATCCAGGATGTTAATTAATATAAAACAAAATGTTAGTGCACCAGTGTCAGTCTTTCTTATGCCATATATGTGCTTTTGAAAGTTTTTCCACAGTAGAGATGGAGGCTGGAGTAAGACAAATAATTTTTGTTGTAATGACAATTAAGGTGATTGCATTTTTGCCCAGGTGCTGCTTTGGACTTCATGCTGGTGGCCCTGAAAAAGTTGTCATGTGTATCCCACACTGGTCTACAACTGGGGGCTCCAGCTGCAAGTGCTCAGGAATTGGTGACTAAATACATTTCAATCAAATCAATATTCTAATATAAAAGAGTCCCTCCTTTTGTGCATTTGTTTCCCAATACAAATTGACAAGGCTTTTAATACTCACATGTGCATGCCTCTAGATTTCTTCATAGGGCACCTGGAATGCAATCACTTTTTGTAAAATTCCACAGTTGCGTTTTCTGTGTTAGCATATCACAAGTCATTCTTATACAAGGGAATAGAACACACACTTCAAAGTTTTCCCTGCCTATTTCTTTCACCTCTTATTTTTCTATTTCCTTGAGATTTCAAAGACTTAAACTAATCCAAAAAAAAAAAAAAGTAGAAATTCAAGAATCTTCCCAAGATTTTAAGATAAGAGTAAACCTGGGGTTCAAGAATACTTAATTATCACTTAATGTATGGAAGCTTTTCTGAATTTTTGAAAAAAAAAAAAGACTTCCTTGCTTCTTTCCTCCCTTGCAGAGGATTTTTTAAAGTCTTCTTGAAAAAGGCCTAGATATTCTGCAGAAAGTCTCACTTGCCACATGATGTAATAAGGAGAAGACCGACAGGTGGAGCTAAGACAAAAATCTCCTGAAGAAAGAGTCCAACGACTTACAACAAAACATCTAAAATACAATATAATACCATAGAGACCCATATACTTCCAGTCCAAAACATATCACCGAAATGCTGAACAGCTACTACCATTAGAAAAATCAATATATCTGGACAAATGTTAGTATGAGGTTATAATTCAAAAACTAAACATGAATGCTGCTACCTTTTGTTTAATTAGTGTCATTACTCTACCCTAACAAAGAAGTACCATATTTTTCAGACCACAAGACACACCTAGGTTTTAGAGGAAAATAGGGGAAAAAATTTTGAAGCAAAAATGTGGTAAAATATTTAATAACATAAATAACATAATTTTCCACCAATGTAAATGTAAACAGAACTCAACAGCAACATTAACAACCTTTATTCCTCCTGAATTTGTGGGATGGGGGAAGAGAAAGTGCATCTTATAGTCTGAAAAATACGGTACCTTTACCGTCTAAAGAATTTAGGCCCATTGTCATACAGCGAGTGATTTCATAAGATGGTTTGACCTCCACTCAGGGAGTTTATCAAACTTCCACAGTGCCAGACCATTGAGTCACTTTTGTTTCCTCCCTCAGTACCTGCCCTCCAAAATGCATACTCTGCAGGTTAATCCACAGGACATAGTGAAAATGCCCAGATGTTCTCTGGAGTAATCCAGCCCTGCATACTGATCAATCAGAGTATGCAATGTCTTGCATACTGATCAACCTTGAAACAGAAGGTTCACTAACAACGAAATGGAGAATGAATGTGATAATCCACTTAAATTTGGACCTAAACATGATTTACTTCAAGTATCTAGACAATTGTATAGAAGTAAGAATTGTTACATTTTTGGTGTGTTTTAATTTTCTTGGTAAATGCTTCGGATCTTTTCCTTCTGCTGGCAGAGACCTTGGGAAGGTCACATCAGTTCTATAAACCTGTAAAGGAGTAATCTGAAACACCATCAATAACAAAACATATGGGCCCAAATTTATTTGGGGCCTTTAAAATAAAGATATAATTTCATCACATATTTATATGTTCTCAGGCTATAGGTGATTATCACTGTGCAAGATATTATACCATGGATGCAATGTCTATAGCATTTATTCTAGCTTGTTGTGATTTATAATCCTACAAAGGCTCATCTATTGCAAAAACCTTTGAAGAAGTATGTAGTGAGAGCCAAAATGGAAGAAAAATCTGCTTTTTAAGGAATGTATAAATGCATCCTAAGTGCACACCATTTGATTCATATACAGCAGCTTTAAAATGTAGCATACAGTTTGACAAGCTACTGGTAAGCATGCCTATTCTGAAAGTAGGGATATGTATGTGATGGGATATTGGAATTTTTGAAAAAGTGTAATTGGTATCAAAAGTCAGTCATTATAAAAATTATTTATTGCTTACTTAGCCAAATTTTTATAACTCTGTCTTTGCTAACATTTAATGAAACAAAAAAAGAGCTAGGACTAATACTAAATTTCTTTTATTTTATGTTTTAGATTATATTTCTAGCTTTATTCTAGTTAGGAACTCCCAAAGATCAAGGACCACCAGCTTCCTTGAGCAGCTGGCCCCCAGCTGGCTGTGTTGTGTGTGTAATAGCTTCAGTAATTTCCTTTGTTTTCATGTGTCTTTTCTCTTGGTTGGGTACATTGTTTAGAATGAGATTTCTCTTGCAGTAAGTACTGGGTCAGTTGTTTTGTTAATGAACCTGATTTATGAACTTATATTTCAACTATTGTAGTCATTACTAAAAACTTTTCAGATCAAACTTTTTGTTTTGCAAATCTCTTTATTCTTGTCCATATGCTAATACAAACTCAAATATTTAAAATAACCATTCAATATTTTATATGGTATGGTATTTATTGAATAAAGAGTTCATCATTATAAACACATTAAACTCGGAGATGCATAATCAAAATTTGACATCATTTTTATTGTGCTCTTTCATAACAGAATACAAAAGACATTAAGAGTAATGATAATTAAGGAATATTCATTTTAGATCTTAGGGGTCCTGAGATTTAAAGAAAATTACAGATGGTTGAAGGGTTCAATAATGAGTAAACAGAACTGGAATTTTTACTCTGGAGTAAAAGTGGCTGAGGTATGATTTAATAACTTGCAGAAAGTGTCAGTCATCCAGTGCACTGACACAAAATTTCAGTATGAACTTAAACAAGAAGCAGCTATCACTCATTCACATTCCTCTCCTTTTACTGCCTTTCCATGGACTTCTTTTCTCCTTGATATAGGCCATTCTAACCTAGATTAGACGGGTACGGTTGCATCATACAAGGAAATCACAGAGAACACTAACACAGCCAGGCAGTGTTCCATATGTCTATGCCACAATCATATAAAATACCTAACTCTGAACAGCAAACCATCTCTCACGATGTTCACAGAACTTAGAATTGTAGTAAAAGGGCCTGAATTTAAGGATCTATTTTTTGCTGCCCTAAAATAACATCTATTGTTCAAAATCTCATAATCCATTAAAAATATCTTAGTCACTTAAAGAAAATTTTCCTAATTCATTCCCCAAACTAAAATGATTGAAACAGACTCATAGACACAGAGAACCGGCTGATGGCTGCCAGAGGGGGCTGGGTGAAAAGGTGAAGGGATTAAGTACAAACAGGTAGTTACAGAACAGTCAAGGGGACATAGAGCACAGCATAGGGAATATTGTCAATAATATTGTAAGAACTATGTGTGGTCCCAGGTAGGTACTGGAAATAATTTTGTAAAGTGTATGATTGTCTAACCACTATGCCGTACACCTGAAACCTAAAACGAATACAAAATAATATGTAAACTATAATTGAAAAATAAAATGTAAAAAGATAAAGATTTGCCAGAAAAAAATGATTGAGACTCCAGAAGAGGGACAGAGGAGATGACATATAAGATGAGGATGGATTTTATACCTAGAATTAGAGTTACTATAGGGAGAGAACTGAAAGATCACTAGATTTGGAAATTCTTTTCACTTGCTAATTTGCTAGTGGGCTTTGGATAACTAGAATATATAACTTATTGGCAATGCTTTTTAAAAAAATTACATTAAAAACAAAATCAAATATAAAAATTAAAATTAACCCGTAGAGTCTCCTTCAAGAACCTGAAGTCTTTGGAAGACAAAATGATTTCGTGTAGGACTGATTTCTTTAGCTCAATAAAGGACAAGCCTAGTTGAAGAAATACACAGCCAGGTCAGAAGGAAACTGCAGCCACATTATTTTTAGCACAGCAAATCGCTCCAGTCTGAAATCACGTTGTAGAAAAGAAGAGGCAGAAGAAGAAAATTAATTTCCTTTCTCTTTCTTGTACTGCTAATAATAATATTTAAGTTTATTCTGTCAAATACCAGAATAGGTGCTTTAAAAATAATTTTCTTTTTAATTTAAACAGATACAATCTTCAGAAGTAGAAGATTTTTAATTTCATTTTCAGATGAGGACATTGAGGTGTAGGTAGACAGATACCACCTTGAGGCCCCCCAGCCAGCCATGACAGAGTTGGGGTACAGCTCTACGGACCCCGAGGCCCACGGCATTCCATCCTGTGTGCTCCTGCACCCCAGCGTCAGTCCCTGCTGCTGCCCCGGTACCTTGCAACAATGGGAGCCATCTCTGGTTAAGGTAATCAACAAAACAAGACAAAAATAACAGACACGAAAAAAAAAAAACTGCGGGGGAAGGACATAGAGAAAATCACGGAATCGAAAGGAAGTGTAAATTAAAAAGCCAGAAGTACCCAAAAGCCTTGGTAGCAGGAATTCTAGAAGACGCCATATCACACCTGCAGGAGAGAGCATAAGGCATTTTCAGTGTTCCTCTGGTAGGGTCCTGTTCCTGGGGCCAGCTCACCCAGGTTTGGTCTCCACCTTAGTGAGAAGGGAAGCTGAAGATGTACGCTTTAATCAAGTTCAACTGTAATGTATCCAATGAAGGAGAAGTGTTTGCTCAAAAGAAAATTATGAAGTTTTTACCTTCCCCCCAATGCTGAATGGTTGGTTGCTAGTTTGCTCGAAGCAAACAAACAAACAAAAAAATAACAAAAAATCTCACGGTAGCTCAAGTAAATTGTTTCTATTATGCAAAGTTTTAAAATCTTTTATCCATTCCCAAACCACAGGTCTCAATTTTCTCATTTGGGATAATGAGGTGATATCTCACTCATCAGTCTCTTGTAAGATGGAATAAAACAGCCCATTTAAAGTTACTAACATGAGTCATCAATGAATAGAAAGCACTCAGTCTTCCCTGTGAAAAATAGCAAAAGGCCAGAGAGATACACAGAAAGAGATCACTCAAATTCTTACATGGCATACTCCTCATGTCACTCTCCTATTTGTTGTTGATCCCTTTATTTTCTACTGTCAGAGGAAACCTATGGTCTTTTCAGCAAGATAAAGGCAACACAGTTTTTTTAAACCTTCTCAACACTCCTGACATTGTCTTACCGCACGAGTGATAGTAAGTTTCAAAGTGGAGAACAAAATAGCCTGGGGCGTGGCCATTCTTCCAGAAACAGAGTGATCGAGAGAAATGATTAGTAAGTAACCTATACAAATCTGGTGTACAGAATTAGAAATGTGAGCCCAAGAAGATGAAGTATTTGACTTGTCAAGTCAGTAAGTGAATTCAGTGGAACCCAGGTCTTTGGACATCTGGATAAATGTTCTTAAGATTATAACACGCTTCCTTTAAATATTAATTACAAATACTGCTACATACTCCAACATAAAAGTCTATAATGTATACTTATGTACTTATACTATGTATTTACATAGAGTTGGTTGATTAAATACATACTTATATATACTAATAAAACACATATGGTACAACCCGATAGTTATGAGATATAAAAGAAATCTAGTAAACACTTTAGAAGTGTTTAAACTTTTTGTATCAGTCTTATCAGTACTAACTGGGGCTGCTTTGGAAAGTAATTAGTCATCTTTCCTCCATTCTGTAGATCAAACTGTAGCCTTTGCCCACTAGGTAGGATAGAACATTTTATATTTTGTAACCCTTTCCTAAGGTCTCCAGAAACATAGATTTTCTCAATGTACCATCCTGCCCATTTCTTTGTGATATTTGCCTTTTTTAACTTTAACACAAGGCATAAATCACAAGAAGTTTTTTCCTTTTTTATTTTTTAAATTAAGTTAACCTTCAATATTATTTTGTATTAGTTAAGACGCCTTTTTCTGATACCCTGTTTCTACCAATAGGATTTGATCTCCTTCTTTGCTCTCCTGAACACAGCACCCAGATTTGAATCTCATGTAGAGATTCACTCTATTGAACTCCCTCCTTGTGTTAGGATGGGCTCCTTTCGGTCTCCCGGGGGTAAAGCACATTCCTCCCTCAGGAAGCCAGCTGAGGGTGTGGTGACTCTTTAGGGAATCTCATTCCACGTGTTAGGTCAGAGATTCAGGCACCTTGGACCTGAAGCCTCCTTCTGTGATGGCTTTCACAGGAAAGGGAGAACTGGAGATTTGTACACTAACTTTATAGAAGTTAAACTGGGAGTGTCAAATAAAATTTTATTTCACAGGTTACTGCCGAGAACGAGTCATACAATCCTGCTTAATTGCAAGGGAAATTGGGAAGGTGCCAGAACCCATGGCTATTCACTGAGCAGTAAGTAACTCTGCCACATTGATTTTCCTTTCTGTCATCTCTCCACCAGTTTCAGGAGGATGAGAACTACATCCAGCACATCCTCGATGATCACAAATGTCACCCAAGGTCTCTCTGCCCTTCAGGACCTATTTAAAATTGGGTTTGGTCTCTAAATTTATGGTTCATGGAAATTTAATTCATCCTCCAAACTGATGGAAAATTCTGACAAATTACAATCCTTCCTTTATCACTACCCCCCAGATTCGGGTTCCTTGTACGTAATTCTATCCCAAACCCAGTTAACCCAATTATAAAATCTGGCCCTCCCTTGAAGTACAAACACAACAATATCAAAAACAAAAACAACATAACAAACAGATACTCCAACACATGTCCTTGTGAGAGTATATAAGTTTTAATAAGTTGTGTTGGGTTTAGGGGTCAGGGGAAAAATTCAGAATGCTAATTTTGGAATCATTTATATACAACTGCCACCTACCATTAATGTTCTTCTGTTTTTAACAACCACTTGAACAGACTGCAAGGATCCCACTAGAAATTCTACTGAAAAGTCCATCTGCATAAATTTCATTGTGGTAGTTAACCACACTCTAAACCACACTCTAAAAGCTGTTGTATTGTATTACCACTTTGAACTAGGTGATACTTCATAAAATAGCTTTGTCCAAACTTTATTTTAAAATTCTAGAAACAAAAAACTTTAATGGGTCTCATCTCTACTGTTATTACTTACAAACATATTTTTTGCATCAATTTTGTGGCTAGATGATAATTATACCTAAATAAAATCCTTAATAGGTAAGTTATATATTTCCAAGTAGCATTTTCACTTGTTTTTGATGTTCTCTATATAGCAATACATACAAACATATAACATTGTTAACAATTCATTTGTTTGTCAAGGACGAACCTACATTGGGATATACTAATCACACAAAGTACCTTGAAGGTCACTCTTGGTGTTTTACATTCTATGGGTTTGGATAAGTGTAAGGAACATACACTCTTCATTTATGGTATCATGCAGAGTACTTTCACTGCCCTAGAGATCCTCCGTGCCCCACCCATTCTTCCCTTCTCCCAAGCCCTGGCCACCACTGCTCTGCAGCTTCACAGCTTTGTCTTTTTCAGACTGTCTTATGCTTGAAAGCCGCAGTATGTATTCTTTTCATATTGGTGTCTTTCACACAATAATATATGCATTTAAGGTTCTCCCATGTCTCTCTATAGCTTTCTAGCTAATTTCTTGTTAACACTGGATCACATTCCATTGCCTGGATGCACCACAGTTTATCTATCCATCACCTACTGAAAGACATCTTGGTGTCTTGCAAGTTTTGGCAATTATAAATACATTTCTACAAACTGATATGAACATCCACATGCAGGCCTTTGTGTGGACATAAGTTTTCAACTCCTTCAGGTAAATATCAGAGAGAATGCTTGCTGAGTCAAATGGTAAGGGTATGTTTAGTTTGTAAGAAACTACCAAAATGTCTTCCAAAGTGATTGGAAGCCACTTAGCTTTCCCACCAGCAATAATAAGGATTCCTGTTGCTATACATCTTCGGCAGCATTCGATGTTTTCAGTGTCCCAAATATTGGCCATTCTGATACGTGTGTGGTGTTATCCCATTTTAATTTGCATTTCCCTGATGACATATGATGCGGATCATCTTTTTTTATATGCATATTTGCCATCTGTACATCTTCTTTAGTGAGATATTTGTTAATGAAGGTCATTGGCTCATATTTAATCTGGTTGTTTTCTTACTGTTGAACTATAGGAGTTCTTTATATATTTTTGAATAACAGTTCTTTATCAAATGTATTTCTTGAAATATATCTATTTTGTGGCTTGTCTTCTCATTTTCTTGACATTGTTTTCTACAGGGTAAAGTTTCCATTTTAATACAGTTTAGCTTATCAATTTTTTAATATGCATCATGTCTTTGATGTTGTTTCTAAAAAAATTTTGCCATGCCCAAAGTCATTTAAGTTTTCTCCTATGTTATCTTATAGGAATTTTATAGTTTTACATTTTGCATTTAGGTTTATGACATTTTTTTTTTAAAAATGCACACCCAGGGATATATTCATTGATTTTAGAGAGAGAGGGACAGAGAAAAAGAGAAACATTGATGTGAGAGAGAAACATCGATCAGTTGCCTCTGGTATGTGTCCTGACCTGGGTGGAACCCGAAAACTTTTGGTACAGGGGACGGCACTCAAAACACTGGAGCCACCCAGCCAGGGCAGTTTGTGACCCATTGTGACTTCATTTTGTGAATGGTGTGAAGTTTGCTTCTATATTTATTTATTTTTTGCACATGGATGTTCAATACTTCTAGCACCATTTGTTGAGACAATTTTTCCTCCATTTTATTTTCTTAGCTTCTTTTTCAAAGGTCAGTTGATTATAATTGTATGGGTATTTTTCCATGATCTCTCTTCTGTTCCATTGATCTATTCGTCTGTTCTTTCACCAATACCACACTGTTTTGATTACTGTAGTTTTGGTAACATCAGTCCTCCAACTTTGTTCTTTTCTTTAATATTATGTTAGCTATACTGGATCTCTTGCCTTGCCATGTAATTTTTAGAATCAATTTTTCGATACTCATAAAATACTTTGCTGGGATTTTGATATGGATTGCATTGAACCTATAGTTCAAGTTGGGAAGAACTGATATCTTGACAATACAATGTCTTCCTATACTTGGGCATGAACTATCTCTATTGTATTCTTCTTTGATTTTTTCATCAGAGTTTTATAGTTTTTCTCACATAGATATTTTACTTTTTTTACATTTATACTTCAGTAATTAATTTTTGGGAATGCTAATGTAAATGGTACTTCCTGTTTTTCATTTAAATTTCAAATTCCACTTATTCCTTTTTGGCATATAGAAAAGCAATTGATTTTTGTGTATTAAACTGTACATCTTGCAATAATCGCTTATTAGTGCCAAGAGGATTTTTTGTTAATTCTTTCATATTTTCTACATATATAACTTTTTAATTTTTAAAATAATTTTATGTTAAGAGGGGTCTTTGTGTACTACAAAAATGCAATACAATGAGAAATAAACACCTTCATATAATTACATACAGTTAAAATTAGAGGTCACCTTTGTGGAGTTCTACTTTTATAGTATAAATTCTCTTCTCTGTTGCAGTTAGGAACAGCATTTAATAATTTAATAATAAAAAGGCAGGGGTATTTATTAGGGTAACAAGCTAAGTTCCTGGAATAACAACAAAAAAAACCTCTAACATTAGTTGCTTAAAGAACTAAGATGTGTTTGTTTGTTTGTTTGTTTTTCATGTAGCAAGGCTTCCATGCTGGATAAGGTCATTAGAAATCCATGCTCTTCCATTTTTTGTTATTTCCTAGGGTGTATTTTTAATGTTTATGAAAGCTGTGTCTCATCTGCGTTCCTGCTCTGGTGATGGGTAAAAGTATGCAGAAGCAAGTGCAATGCTCTTCTGACCCTGCAATATTTTAATGACCAGGTCTGGAATAGGTAGCCACCATTTATTCTCATGGGCCATGCTATGAATTTAGTCATATGGCCAAAACTAACTGCAGGAGTAGGGTGAACTAGGAAATGTGTTCCTAGAGACATATGAGAGTTACAACTCTGTTACTATGAGAGAAGGTGAAAACCTATAAATACTTGGCTAGACAATTAGCAGTCTTTGTCAATGTAAGTGAAATCGGGAAATGATGATGAGGGTGATGATAAAGCCTGTGTCTCTTCATCGTTTTATTTTACTATAAATCCAAGTGTATTTTTATTAAAAAATCTTTCCTATATAATGGATCTTTGAAAATGGATCTGTCCCAGTAGAATTCAACATAATTTTTTTCATAAACCAAACTCATAATGCATAACTTTCTATGATTTCACATATTGATTTTCTTATACTGAAACCACAACTTAAAATCCTTTACAAAGCAATATGATTACAAAAAACTTTTAGAAGTTTAGAAGTTTAGAAGTATTATTTTCTGCATTTTTGTAGCTGTCTTGTACCTATCTACATTGACACAATTTTAATGACTTTTTTATTGTTTTCTAACTTTTTACTTATATGAAAAATCCTCATGCAACATTTTACTAAGTTACATTAGAGTAATAGTAAGTACAACTGGAAAAAATATTCAAAAAACAAACAACAGGCCCTTAGTCAACACAAATCTCACCCAGCAGATGCAGACAGGGGCTAGAAGTTCTAGAAATTTGCCTGTGGTTGTGAGTGTCCCCCACGCTGGCAGCAGTAGTCTGTTTATTGTTTAAAGGAATACTGAATGCCATTTAATCTAAGGAGTTATTTAAATGCAGGTTAATTAGCCAGGTTTTTACTACACTTGGAGATGTTTCTCTATGGTGGCATACGGTCTTACAAATAATTGGAGAATAAAGTATTTTCATTTTGACTATTGGAATGAGGGTAGAGCTCCTAGGCTGAACTGAAAATATACCCAAATTTATACACCTGCATGATCTGTACATTATATTTTGTATGTAAAAACTGTGGTATCATGTCTAGTTCAGTTTTATGTAACTATAGTTTTGCCATTTAGAGGTACAATTATCCTGAGCATTTTTGCATATGGTAGGTTATATCTAGTGATTGTATGCATCTTTCAATGTGGTACTGTGCTTCAAAAAAAGAAAAGCATTAACATTACAGTAACATGACTCTTCCCAGAGCCATTGATAAAGAAGTTCCCCATTTGATAAGGGTGAAAATACTATCGTATATACGAAACCCATTCTTTAATTCAGTAGTTCTCAAACAGCATCTCTTTGACCCACAACCTCAGCAATATCAGAGACTTGCTAGGGAGGAAAATTGTTAGATGCACCTGGACCCACAGCATTAGAAATTTTCAAGTGTGCAGTGCAGCAACCTGTTACACCAAGTCCTCAAACAGCCCTCACAGGAGAGCTAGGGCCGTTGTTTCTCCAGTAGTCCACACCTCCCTTCCAACAACTCACCAGGAGTTGGTGCTTCTTATGTGTCTGTGGAATCCCTTCCACGCCCTTTCTTCCCTCGTTTCTCTGGCTTGAATACATCTATTTCTGGACAGCAACGGCCAAGTCTAACCCCACATGATTCTGTCACGACAAGGAGGCTGTCTGTGTTCCAGAAACTCATCCTATTAGAAACAGGACCCTTTAGTTTCCATTATTTGTTTAAATATAATGAACGTTAAAAACATTTTTTTAATCTAGAAAAGAAAAAATAAATAAGAAAATCAGGATTCCTAAAAAAGTAACAAAGGATTATCTGTTATTGATATTTCAGTATGAATGCCGTTTATTGTTTATTAAATATTCTATATGTATCTAGTCCAATGACATGTTAGAAGTGATAGAACATTTTCAAGGTATCTTCAATGTTTTTATCTTACCCTTGGGATGGACATCAAGGTTATACAATGCTGCCATTCTGACACAATTTTTACTACTTGTTCTATGATTTTGTAATAATGTATATTCTTCTATAAAATTCACCCAGTGTAATAGTATTACTTTTAACTGAGAAATTTCAAATGGGCTTCAAAGATTGGAAATACTTTAATATTTATTATCAAACATTCATTTCTAAAATTATCTTAAAATACATTATTATACTTAATTATGTTTAATTAATCTATCTTAATGTATATTTATCATCTTAAGGTTTTTATTAAATATTGATAATGTTGTTACAGTTGTTCTTTATATAATATTTTCTGACATTATCAAAGGTGTTATTTGACCAACTATACTTATTATTTATGTTATTCTATGTTATAGGGTTTTCTCTATTAGCTTGAAAATGTTTTCCTCAGCTTCTTAAAGTGACTAAATCTGGATACACATTTTTACAATGAAACTATTTTCTAGGTTATTGTCAAGTCAAGTAATCCTGACTCAATTGTTTTAGAAGCTGAAATAAGTTTATAATTCATTATTTCACAAAGGTATGCCTATTTCTTGAAAACTCCACATTTATTGTTGGCATAAGAGAAAAAAGGGGCTCCTTGGGGTGAAAAATGAGAAGAAATTAAGCTGGCAGCTTCGAACAGGAATGACACTAAAAGTGAGCCCTGTGATTCATGCAAAATCATCTATCCTTCTAACATATTCAGCAGCTAATTATAATGCTCCTCTAAATCAATCTGTTTTATAATCATATTTTTAAAAAGACTTCTCTTCAAAAGATAAATATAGCCCTAGACTCTTCAAAATTAGAGTGTTTCCAGGAAAATGGTGACTTTAAAGAAATGTTTTAGATGTCAAATTTGGACTATTTAACCAGAGAAGTGATAGTGCTCAGTGAGTTAAGAATTTATTCTACAATAAATTACATTTAGGGTTCTGAGCAAAATTTTAACTACTTTTCTTCATTTTGAAGACCTGGTTGCCTTTCACTCGAGTGCTGGTCTACTGGTTGTGCTAACAGTTATGCTTAACTGTTACCCAGTTCTGTGAAGTGGCAAATATATTTTATCTTAAAGATACTTTTTCGCCTATGTAATTTAGACTAGAATTCTAAATTTCTACAAAAATCATTTGCCTTATTGATCCTTTAGCTGTTAGGGTAAAATAAGTGGAATACTTAGGACTAATTATTTTTGATATGTTGGTCTGAACTATCTTTAAATTTTCTAAACTTTTCTGGATATTTTTGCTATACATTAAATATAGAAAAATAATCTTAGTATAATGTATTCTCAAACTTTACTGACTACTTAAGTCATATACTAGTCCTTAAATATCACTTACACCCTGAAAATGTATTCGTTGTCCATTTTCTTTAAATTGGCAATGGGAAAAATAAGAGAAACCCTCGAAAACTGTATGTATTCAAGAACCTACCAAATTAACATAACATTCCACTAACCATTATAAATTGATACTACTAAAGTATGGCCCTGAAATACCTCCGAACTCCAACCTCATGTTTGGAGGTGTAGGATGCAGCGTCGCTCACTATTCTGTGTGAAACCATGCATTCAGTTGTTTCCATTTATACTGCATCAAAGCAGTTGAAATCCAATTGAAAAGTTTCTTTAGACAGCCATTGTGTGGGAACATGATGTCAATATTAATAAAGGCTGAATTTCCCCTTGGCTCACTTCTTACAGATAAGCTTTTCAGTAATACACTGCTTGCACCAAAGGTCTGATGGGACTGGGAATAGTAAAAAACACTAATAAAAGAATGTTGAATGTTTTTATATTAAATTTCCCCACAGGCAAACTGGAAAGCCTACTTAGAGAACGCCAATCAACATGGCACTTATTAAATGTAACAAGAGTCCTGTTGCAACAGATCTTTAAAGCTCTGAAAATGAGTTAGAAAAATAGAGGCAACAGACAATTGCAAATTCATTTTTAAATGCAAACCTGGACATCTCGCTGAATATGCATTAAATCAACCCTAGCTTATTTGATCTTCAAAAGCTATCCATTTTTTAAAAAAAATTCATCACTTAAAATTATTTTACTTAAAGGAAGTAGTAGACTCTTTTACCTAATGTAAACTCTAGATATTTGCCTTACTAAGCTAACAGAAATAATTGTATAGAAATTGTCACATTCTGCTTAGTTAAAAAAAAAACTAATAAAAAATAGCACACTGGGACAATGAGTAAAATAATAGCTGCATGAGTTGGAGATAAAGAGGCAATTATTTAAATTAATTAATATGAAGCTAGCGAGATGTCGTGTAACTGAGATAAAAAATAAACACTTAGAGGTTCTTGAGTGCTGTTTCAAAAGGCATAGAGGTTTGTCTTCAGTTCACAGACTTATCAACCGTCACTTTTATCCGGAGTTAAGCAATATCAAGGTGCTGACAAAGATATTAAATCTGCCCATCCTTGAGAGTTTGAACCCCAGGCTGAGACTAACTCTGGTTTAACAATAAAAAAAAAAAAGGCAATTGCTTAACATCAGTTATTTTTCAGAGATATAAAAGAAAATGGGAGATGGACATTGAGACTTCAAGATAAAAAGTACTGGCTTAGGAGCAATATTTTTATTATGAATTCTATAATTCTGTTAAATATCATAATATTTTTATTTCTTTAGAGAACATGAGAACAAAGAACTTCCCATAAAGAAACTTACCACAAAGTCAAATTAAATTTATCAATGTCCAGGGAAATAAAATTTTAAAACATTGAGAGTGGATATTATTGGAAGAAATTTTGGAATGACATAAATGGCATAGACTACTTACAGTTTTTTAATTCAACAAAAAAGTACTGCTTATACACTAGGTATTCACCACAATTTGCATGTGTATATAAACATATGTATACACATACATATATACATAAACTTTTATACTTTTTAAAGAAAAGTGAATACATCTTTTTTTAAAATATTTTTTTATTTATCTTTAGAGGAGAAGGGAAGGAGAGAGGGAGAGAGATATCAATGTATGGCTGCCTCTCGTGCAGCCCCTGCTGGGAACTGGGTTGCAACCCAGGCATGTGCCCTGACTGGGAATCGAACCACGATTCTTTAATTCACAGGCCCGTGCTCAGTCCACTGAGCTACACCAGCCAGGACCTGAATACATCTTTTAAATACCCTTAGTTATTAAACTTATTTGGATTTCTCTATAAAAATTAACTAAAAGTTTATGCCCTGGCTGGGGTAGCTCAGTGGATTGAGTGCAGGCCTGAGAACTAAAGGGTCACTGGTTCAATTCCCTGTCAGGGCACATGCCTGGGTTGTGGGCCAGGTCCTTGGTAGGAGGTGCACAGAGGCAACCACACATTGATGTTTCTCTCCCTCTCTTTCTCCCTTCCTTCCCCTCTATCTAAAAATAAATAAATAAAATCTTTTTAAAATTAACTAAAAGTTTAGTTAAAATTTGTGGAAGATGATAGAATCTCTGAATTTCAATTTGTGCATTGCTTTTATAATATCTGAATAATTTGTCAGCGGGACATCCACTGAAGTTTGCCAAAGTATAAAAGTTGATCAAGATGTAGAATATTTTATTTAGAGTACTATGTACTTCTTGAATTTAACTGAAAAATTCACCATGGAGAAGTTTAGAAAAGAGAGGGTTCAACTTTCAGATGCTTTGAGAGACATGGTAAACATTCAATTTATCCATTTTGAAATATAGTGAGGTTATATTTTGCAAATATCACACTCTTCCCATATTGTACTTATCGGCACTGTCTGTGTTCTGTCAGTGCACAGAGTTTTGTATATTCGTGTTGCTCGCTAATAAGAAGAATCTGTTATGACTATAAAGCTTTTTATATGACTTATTGTTTGAATTTACAGGATTGAGTTTTGTTTGGGGTTGTGGAATTTATTATGACTAAGGGATAATTCTGTTAATTGTAAGCTTTCAGAAGAAAAGATTCATATCTGAACCATCTTTGTATAAAGAACCCTCTTTGCATCTCACCTCCTGCCTATCATTAGGCATTGCAGATGTTCAGTTCAAATGTAGCCTTTGTAATTATGATAATAGGACTTTTTCTAAAGAAGTTACTGATACGCAGTTTATGAGTATCATGAACTGAGTCTGTTTAATGTTTCTACTTTTAAAATCATTTACAGAATATTAAGTCATTTGAGTCTAGTTCAATAAGCTTTTATCTTACTATACAAAAATTTAATTCAATTACACATAAACACATTCTATTCTTTTCTTAAAAACGATGCCGACAAAATGGTACCTCAGTCTCATTACTTCTTATTTTGTTTTTTTCTTTTTCATTGGCACCTCTATTCTGGTGCCTGATTTTGTGGTGTAGGTAGTTTGGTTATTCCAAGCACATTGGGAAAGGGGCACTTAAGGGTAACTAAACATAGGAATCAGATGAACACAGCTAAAAAAATTTTTTTTCTATTGGTTTTTCTCTTTCCTTTTGATCTAAAAATGAGACTTCACAAAAGCATATGTTTCCTGTATACACAAGAGGAAATTCACTCTATAATCATTTGCACAAGTTCTTAGGGCATCTGCCCGTATTGGCTTGTTAAGTAGTTCTTACATTTTAGTTCATTGCTGGATGTATATAAGCATTCACCAATACTGTGAGCAAAGTTGTTTGTAAACTACTAATAATGTATAATACTTTACAAACGACTTATATGTGATTATATAAGTTGTAAATTATATATTTATAAATTATACAAATTTGTAAATTTACAAATATGAGTGAACAGAGTAAACAGAGATCCTCCTTCATTACCATTTACACAATTTTAATTATTTAGACACCAGTATAATTTCAGCTATGAAGGAGGTGTCACATTTAGCCTTTAATGGGCTTTAGATATGTATATATGTTAAAATCTACATATACTTTCATTTCCTTTAAATTTCTATCTTCTCCTAAACATGATCCATGAAAGTTAATTAAATAGCAGTTTATATGTTTATTCCATTTTTTTCTACTTGTGTATCATTGCTTGGTTTCATTACTTAGCTGCTACAGATTCCAACAACTAATATTCCGGAAACTTACATCCAGACCTGATTTTGCATAATTAACACAATATTGCTTTGTGCTTTTGTGTTTAGTACAACTTCCACTCTGGTTGTATATAGTTACATTTTACAAACCTTTCCATCAGTAACTGCTGGTGCAACTTCACAATATTTAGATTATGTGTCAAAGCATGAACGCTGATTTTTTATAGTAATGACAGTAAAATAAGTATTGTAACATTACTATTGGTGTTGAAAATATGCTGTTCTTTTATCTAAACTCAGTTCAGTACCTGCTAAAAAATGTTGGGAGGCCAAAGTTCTATGTAAGCACTTAATAAAAGAGATAAAGGCATTAAAACGTAAGCATTACATCAGATTGTGTGTTTGTTTTATGCAGTTATTAATACATAAATTTTTAATGAATATCAGCATGTGCCAAAGTAATCTATATGTAATCAGATTGCAATCAGACAATTTGAGGGCAAATTATTCTAAGTTTCATCCGCTCATGTCTCTGACATTTCTTCTCCTGTTACTGTTTGGCAAAAAGGCAAGATCACTGGAATGGACAGCGGGGGTGGGGGGAGATTATTTTTGATATTAAGCTTCTGAGCCCAGTTTCTCCTGTTTGTAATTTGAGAAGAGATATCCATTTTATCTGGCTATCATAGAAAATCAAATGATTATTAACTAAGTAAACACTGTGAAGAGATAAATGAATATGATATTAAAATACATGGAAGGAGAAACTTACTTGACCTTACCTAGAAGTGGTTATTAGTGAAAAGAGAATAGGCTAAGCTAGAAAACAGTGCTCATTGTATTTACCCAGCCCTACAGTGAAGTTTAATTTAGGTGTTTTACATGTATGCTCGGTCATCATTTGTATGGTAACATGGTTTACTGCTAGGACGCTGATTAGAAGTGAAAAATTTGGGTCCTTTTCAATGTGGATACTCCCTATTTGTACTCCTTGGGAGCATTTAAAAAACACTCTATCCATATTTTTATAAGTGAGAAGTGCCTGTCCCCAAGTTAAAGGCTGAGTGAAAGTGAATAATGTTTGCCCTTGTCTCTGTGAAGAGAAGCACTGCCGAAGTACAGCTAAAATACAATACCAAATACAGTATTCGAGTTGAAAGTTTCACAAAGTAAAGGGACAAAGATGACATCCATTGCAGCTTTTTCTCTTTCCTTGAATTTTTGATTTATATGATTCAAAAGATTATTTTTCGTAAAGCACAGGGGAGAGATCGTTATCCAAGTGACATTTTTAGACAGTCTAAAGGTATGGTATATTTAAAGGTACATTTAGGAGTCCGAGGAATACTGGAAAAGACCATATATACACATTTTTAATGCTGCTGACTTCACACCTAGGGATGAAGTCTTAGGTACGAAAGGATAGACATGGAAAGCCATCGTTATAGCCAGAATTTGACCAGAAGCCGCCATAAGACAATACTTTCAATTCAGTTCTTTTTAACCCAAAGTTAATGGGCACCGATTCTGGAACTGGTAACCATTTTCCAAATTATAGGTACACACGGATGGAATAAATCAGCGAGATGAGGGGAAAAGAGTTGATTAAGATGTCTTCAAGGAGCCTAAAGTCTTGTGAGGCAGACATATTTAAACATGTAAATAGTGCAAGGCAGAATAAAGTAATTGCCATTTAGAGGTTCAAAGTGCTTTGAGAGCCCATAGGAAGAAGTAATTAATTCTGACTTGTACTGTGGGGAAAGCTCCATGGAAAAGAGCTTTTGAAAAGGGCCTTGAAAGAGATGTAGTAATTTGGTGAGTAGAGAAAGAGAGGACATTCCGTGCTGAGTCAGGGAAAAAGCAGAAGGTTCCTTTCAAGGCTTTAAGAGCCAGACTGGAAAAGCTGTAACTTATATATTTTAATTGGAAATTTCTATAACAGTAAAGCGGTAATGCAAAGACTGATCTGTATTTTTTAAAAATATATTTCTATCAAACATTTATATCTAAGATTTTTGGAAATCTGGAAAAACTTTTCAGAAAACTTATTGAAAAATAGTGTCCCTTGTATCTTAATTCTTGTATGTTTTGAATTTAAATAATGATTATAGCAATTTCATCTCTAATCAATTACTATATGTATTTAAAGAACGTGAATTACTTCTTTTGTATATATAAATATTTTCTAATTTAGTTTATTACTTTAAATGCATTTATATAAAGCAGGCTTTGTTTTCCTATGAAACCTGAGGTACATTTCACCAGATTGCTAGAGTCGAAACATTTCGTAAGGAAACAGTAAAATAGACATCAACATCATTGCATACTGAATATTGAAATGAGACATGAAATTAAATTTGAGGCCGAACTTCAAGCATCTTGTAGCACTGTTCTGAAGCACCAAGTCCAGAACTTTTACCTTCTTTATCCTGCCGTAGGAGAAAAGGAAAAGAGAAAACCTATTCCTTATGAATCTTTAAAGTTATTTAAAAGAATGTTTATACCAGATAAAAATCAGAATCATTATTTTAAATATACAGTGAATGTTTGGGAAACAAGGAGGCACTGCTTCATTTATTTGCTTTATTAATAATTAGTTATTTTAAATGGAAATCATTGCATTAAGATATAGGGGGTACCTGAATAATACATTTGTCCAAAGGAATAAAGGACCTCATTATTTTAAAATGTTTCTTGTTATAGCTACTACTAAAGCTACTTCTACTAACATTTTATTGGTCATTATTTTTAAAGAGGAATCATAAAGTAAATTCATTTATTTTTATTTTTTTTATTTTTCTTGTTTCACCTATAATTTTTCAGTGTATGTTCCTGATATTACAATAAGCAAAGTTAATGCAATTACCAAGTACCATGAAACATACCTATTATCCTTTATGCTGCATAGTCTAAAACCCATCTGTGGACCCAGGTTGAAGTTTTAAAAGCCTGGCCTGGCAATGGATTGGATCCAAAACAGGTTCCTCCCAGTAGGCACTCAACAGGGAGTAGGCAGGATGCTAAGGCTCTGTTGTAAAGCACCGTCATACCCAGCATCACAGGATGGGAACTGGAATTCCCAGATAAGAACAACGAGATGATGCCTGACAGGAGACAGAGACAGGGGAGATCATGTGAACCGGTGGGACTCAAAGAGCACTTTCCATAGGTGGCCCAGGAATCTCTTCTCAGCCAAGGGCGGGAAGAGACGTGTGAAGGGCATCTACCTGGATACTAGAGTTCCTGTAGACTTTTGACATCTAATGCCTTGAGCTGAGACATAAAATAAAACAAGATCTTTTCTTTCTGTCAGGCTGATGATTCTTTACTGCTTTTTACTCCCAAATATCTGCTAAGGATGGAAGTCAAAGGAATCCTAACATGGATAGGATTTTTAGGCATCCCTGAGTTTATCTATGGGGAAAAAAAGGCTTTGTAAAGAAAATTAACACTGATTTTAGAGATTGTAACAGCAGCTTGGATCTAATAATCCATTAGTGTGAATTTTTAGACTCATTAATTTTATTCCATATCTATTAATCTATCTCCTTAGCTACAAACCTATATTTTACTATTTTACCACCTTTCAATAAGTTAAACAAATTTTTTTCTCTAATATTAATCCCAGAAGAAGTACTTAGGTGAGGTTTAGTGTGTAGGTAATAAAAGAGTTACTCTTGTAACAATACACAATGTGCATAAATGCATATCATTATTGCAAGGTAGAATTAATACAGGGGATACCTGTGTTATTTGTGGAGACTTAGTTATCTCTACAAAACCTTGCTCTACATCCAAACTATAAATCAAGTTATGGAACCAAATTATAGCATATTAATAAACTTTCAATATGTTTTTGGAAATTTGTTATAATTTCGTGGAGAAATAAAAGAACTGTTTTTAGGAATTTATTTTTGTAATATGTGAATGTTTGTCAGAAAGTTAGATTGTTAATGTAGACTAAAATTATCTGTGTATTTTAGAAATCACAACCAAAATATATTCTGTCAGTTACTTAGAATTTAAATTGGTTTATAGTTTTTAATCAAATAGTAAGGGTTATTCAGATGTATATCTTTGCCTAGTACATAAACCTTGAAATGAAGTTTTGTTCTGTTCTTAGGTTGTGTAATGCCCTTGATGATAAGTGTTATTTCAATGCTATAATTTTTCATGGAGAATTTGGGTTTCTTTGGTTGACTCCCTGATACCAGCTCCCTAACTGTAACCTAAGAAACACATGTATTCAATTAAGAAAGTATTTCTTAATCAAATATGTGTGGCAAGTTCTGAAGAGTATGACCCTTTCCAGAAGAGTTACAAAATATATTATCATGTGAAAGACATAAAGAAATACTTCAGTAAAGCAATCTGATTAGCTTTCTTTAACCTGTGTTTTCTCACGTGTCAGCATGGAGCAATTGCTAGTTAACACACATTTTGTTAATCAGACCACCAATTTGGAAAACATTGCTTTATGGCATGCAATTTGTATAATGCTAGCTTGCTTTTTAAAAATAACATTCAAAAATAGAGTTCAGTCCATCCTGGCTGGTGTGGCTCAGTGGATTGAGAGCGGGCCTGTGAACCAAAGGGTAGCTGGTTCAATTCCCAGTCAGGGTACATGACTGGTGCACCCGGGGTGCAGGGTGGGCCCCCAATAGGGAGCATGTGAGAGGCAGCCACGCACTGATGTTTCTTTCCATCTCTTTCTCCCTCCCTTCCCCTCTCTCTAAAAATAAAAAAAAATATAGAGTTTAGTCCTATGGTAAAAATATTTTTTTCTAACAAATTTATTTGATTTATTTATTTTATTTCTGTCCCTGAGGGTTTTGTCAGTATAATTGATCAGTCTTGTTTTTGCAATCTATTTTTTTGTCTACTTTTCCTTTTTCAGCAAAAGTATCAACCCAGCAGGGGTGAAGTGTATTATTAAATTATGTAGACAAAATAAAAATCTTTGTTATAACTTTGTTTCTAAAAATAAGTTTCTTGATAAAATTATAACTCACTTTACTATAACTATATATGATATTTTAAGAGTAGAACATATAGATGAAATTCTAAGTGTATATACATATGTGTACATACATATGTGTTACTGAAATGCTACACAACTAAATCACTTCTTTCTGGTCCTTGACAGAATATAATGTTTCACAATATATATGGCTGAAGAAATAAAATCCCTCATGGATAGAACTATGTGAAATTGCTAATATTTAGTTTCTTTTGAGCTGTAAAAAAATGACAGTTTTATGCTATTCAATGTAAATATTAGAATGCACACTTATTCAAAGACTTTTGACTCTCTAACCCAACTTCCTCTCATTTGTTTATTTGATCCCCATAGTCTACGCTACAGAAAAACAAGGGGGCCCTGAGTATTCATACTACTTTTGACTGAGAAGTTATCTCTGCCTGTACTTTAGAGATGACTTTCCTTAAAGAATGCCATTCTGATGTCCTGAAGCTCATTGACATAACGTAGTGACAACTGGCTCATAGTTCCTAACTTCTACCACTCTGCAGGTGGTCTACCACGGACAAACTTCATCAGAGTTTTCAAAGCATACATTATTTCCTGTATGTCAGTAGGTACTTATCTAATACAATTTTCAAATATGTCACTTATTTATTATATTTTATTATTATCTAATACTTATTCAATAACTATCTAGAAAAATTATTGCAGCTGCTAAAAATGATTTACAAATAAAGATAGCTTATGCTCACAATATAATTATGAATGACCTTTCAGCAGGCCTTTGGTTTATTTTATTTCTTAGCATTAAGGTGATATTTGAGCCTCATTTTAAGTCAGGTTGTTGAAATGCTACACAAGTAAATCACTTGGTTCTGTTCCTTGACAGAATTCTGATTTATCATTGTGTTGTTATCTCCTTTAGGTCAAGTAAGAGAAATAGGCATGTGAGGAGCATCATTGTATTTTCTATAAAAAATTCCATTTTAATCATTGGGCAATATTTTATTCTATGGTTCTTATTTTTTTTTTTTAAATTTGGAAATTTTACTTTCAGAACCGTTGAACCAGAAAAAGCAGGTTTAGCCCTGGCTGGGTGGTTCAATGGTTTGAAGCATCATCCCATACACAAAAGAGTTATGAGTTTGATCCCCAGTCAGAGCACATACCTAGGCTGCAGGTTCAAACCCTGGTTGAGGTGCGTCAGGAGGCAGCTGATCGATGTTGCTCTCTCTTTTTTTCTCTCTAAAAAAATCAATAAGCACATCTTCAAGTGAGAATTTTTTAAAAAGCAGGTTTCTTCTGATAGATTGATATACTTGCTTCAAGATAAAAATGTCTGTTTCCCATAATACTTTCCTTTTTTGCTTGGGCCACTTGGATCGCAGAGTTACATTTGCTTTTAATTCCAGTATCTTCAGCCCTCCTTGCCACCCATATGATTTTTGAATTTTTTTGTTCTCTTTCTTTGATGTTTGGCTTTATGCACTGTATTAAAATCCTTGATGATTTTATGTAAAGAGCTGTAAGTCCAGCTTATACTTTTTAAGTATGTTAAATATAAATAAGTACATAAAAATATACCAGATGAAACTAGCATGTAAAATCATCATTGTGTGTATAGACAGACAGAGAAAACAATAAGGCCTATGAGGGCAAATAGACTTCCAAATAAAAAGTTATAGTGGTTTGGGAGAAAAAGAAATAATGGAAATTAGAATATTTTGAGAAGTTTTCATACTACAATCTCTAATAAAAACGACTAGAAATCAATAAGGATCTATGTTTTTGCCAGTATTCCCCATGGATATCTTTTTTTTTCTTTAAAGATTTTATGTATTTATGTTTTAGACATTGAGGAAGGGAAGGAGAAAGAGTGGGAGAGAAACATCAATGTGTAGTTGCCTCTCAGTCACCCCATACTGGGGACATGGCCTGCAACCCCGGCATGTGCCTTGACTGGGAATCAAACCAGCGACCCTTTGGTTTACAGGTCTGTGCTCAATCCACTGAGCTACCCCAGCCAGGGCCGTCCACTGAGGGTTTTTTTGAAGGACTATTTCTGGGATTCGGTAAATAATATGTTACCCCAGTGAATAGGCAGATTCTACCAAATATTAACCTTGCTATGGTTGTATCTTCAGGGTTCAGTGCTGACCATCACTTCAGGTTATGCAAAATGTTCAAATGCCAAATCAGGTAATGCCCATTTTCACTGATAGCCAACCACTGCAAACATCCCAGTCTTTTGTCAGGACAGCGGGTCCAGAGCCATCCATCAGTGCTGGTAATTCTGTCATATGCATTTAACTTCAGCATCGGCCAGCAGCTCAAAGTCTTTGTTAGTGAACACTGTCATTGCCACTGTTGAGATGGGGAAAGACAAAGCTAAAAGGTTTTTTTGGTTGTTTTGTTTTGTTTTCTGCTATTGTTTTTGTTTTTAGTTGTCTGTATGGTCAGTGATTAATAAAGTTGTTTTCACTGTAGAATCACAGACCCTGATGTAGAAGGCAGAAAACCTTTAGAGAATACAGCATCTACCATGCTGCTTTCTAAAATTTTATAGTGTTATGATTTGCAAATAAGAGTCTGAGTTAGTTAATAACAATCTCTGCATTGCTTGCTTTAAATTCCAAAGCGGAACGATGTGCCTTCACGGGACAATATTTATACCATATGCTTCTCACTGTTTTGATTCTCTAGAGTACAGTTGAGCAATCTGAACATCAGATAATGTGTTCTATTCTCCCAGCACCTAGGTCATATTCTGGGAATAAATTAGGCTTAAAGAAGTTCTTTGACTCTCTCAGGCCACTGGGGTACTATTTAAAGAATCACATGTTGAGGACAAGGGGTGTTTCTGTCTTTCCAGTATCTGGAATAAAGATTTATTTCAAGCCTTGGCAGAGGAGTGGACCAGCTAATTGTCCGCAGTTTAGTCTTTGGCTACAACACAGATAGACACACTTTTGGAGAAGGTGATTATATCCAGTGCATACTGAGATATGGCAAAGGGCAAAGGGGGGACAATTCATGACATCATGAATCAATAATGAGATTAATTCATATATTATAGCATAATGTGCATTTGGCTTGTTAAAATTTCTTGGTTTATTATTTCTTTGAAGAGATAAGGTTTTAACAAAGAGGTTATTACTTCAGAAGGGCCTTAGCATAAACAAGGAGATAAAGTAAATGTAAGTGAAAACACATTCAATAGTTTAGGTCCATTTGAAAGAGAATATCTTTTATGAGAAAAAGTCTGCAGGCAGAAAGAATGCCTTGAACATATTCTAATAAAAATATCTTTTCTTCAAAGGGCTCAAAGCATTTAATAAGTTAACTTGCCCTTGTAACTTCTTTGTCAGAATTCTGAAACCATAAAACAAACAGAAACTAAACCATCTTTATGTTTATTGCCTGATGAGAAGGGAAAATGTCTCTGCTAGGTAGAAGGGAGATCTTTGAAAGATTTACGACTATATAACTTTTCCTTTTTCAGTCTCCGATTCTGGCTTTTCACGTATCAAAAAAATTTTAAAAAATGTACACATCCCTTTACTGCTTGAGCTGATGGTTCAGAACATTGTTTTTCTCTGTCCATGAGATTTGGAGACCAGCTTTGCATGAAGACCTCTGTGGTGTTGATTAAGCATGTCTCTTAAAAGTTGACAATTAGTGTGCTATCTGTTTTCACCCTTAATGATGTCCCCATCATCCCAGAAGGTAAAGGGATTACTGTGTGTGGAAGTGCATTGTACAAAGAACCAAACTAGAAATCAAATAAATCAACTATCTCAGTAGCAAAGCAACAAACTAAAAATAACATGGCATGAACTGGAGATATAAATACTGAGGAAGTGAGTACAGTAGGGTGGAGTAAATGAGGCTTCACGGGGGGACATTAGGAATCAAAATGGAAGGAAACAATAGTAATATGTCAAAAAACAGTATTAAATGAGGATTCAAGAGGAAAAGTTACTGTAATAGGTAATGAGCTTCTTCTTATTGAAGAAAGACATAAACATAGAACTTGGTACATACAAATCTGCTCACAAAAGCAGAATACGATTTAAAGTCTTGGCATCAATCCATTAAGCGTGGACCAGACTGATGTCCCAACATGATGATCTAAAATCCAATGGCTCAGAAAAGAACTTAGAATATTTCTATAACATCTTAGTCTAAACCTCCCTAGCGCTAACCACCTTTATGTCTTCCCATGATATTCTTCCATCTGGTCTTTCCGCCTTTACCCTGTACTCCATGTAATGTGTTCTCAACACTGCAGCTGAAGTGGTGCTTTTAAAGGTAAGGTCTATGTCACCCTGTAGCTCCAATCCCTTCAATGGCTTTCTGTCTCACTCGGAGTGAAAGCTAAATTCCTCGCACAGCTGTGTGAACTGCCCCCCACGTGCTCCCGTGGTCTTTCTGACTTACTCTCCTCTTGCTTACTCTCCTCTGTGTTGCTTGTACAGCGCGCTGTCTTAGTCCAGTAGGGCAGCTCTAACAAAAATACTATAGATTGGGTGGCTTGAAGAAAATATTTATTTCACGTACTTCTA
Source organism: Carollia perspicillata (assembly GCA_004027735.1). NCBI lineage: Eukaryota > Metazoa > Chordata > Mammalia > Chiroptera > Phyllostomidae > Carollia > Carollia perspicillata. The sequence goes on from PVKM010008158.1 coordinate 36,880, forward strand.
AGGCTGGGAAGTCCAAGAAAAGGCACCAACAAATTTGGTGTCTGGTGAGAGACTGCCTCCTGGTTTGGAGAAGGCACCTTCTCATCGCGTCCTCACATGGCAGAAGAGACAAGGGAGCTGTCTGGGGTCTCGTATAAGAAAGAGTCCTCACGATCTGCTCACCTGCACCGAAAGGCCCATGTCCCAATACCATCACAGTGAGGTCTAAGTTTTACCACAGGAATTTTAGGAGGACACAAACATTTCCTTTATAGCACATACCAACTACATTCCCGCATCAAGGCCTTTGCCCTGGCTGCTCCCTCCGCCCGTGACCGTCTTCCCCCAGCAACTGGTGGCTACCTCTTGTCACTTCTTTCAGGGGTTTGTTCCAATGCTGACTTCTGAATGGATCCTGTCTTCACCAACCTAGCTAAATTTGCAATCCATTTACCACACATTTACCACATCCAGATACAGAATGTAGATTCTGTCACCATGCTCCTTATTTTCCATTTTACGTACCACTTTCTAGAATTCCAGCATATCGTATAATTTATTTAATTACATGTATTTTATGCCCTCCCCAGCACTAGAATTGTAAATTCCACAGGACGACATTTTTTTTCCAGCTATGGAGGGGATTGGCTGTGACCAGCAATGCATCCCGATTATATAGAAATATTCCAAGCTACAAGTGAGCCAGGTAGTAGAAGATAAATAAGTGTCTCAAGAAAGAAGACAAGGGTTGTATTCTCAACATTCTTATGATTCATCACTTAGTTCAGCATTTGGAATATAATAGGTATTCAATATAAGTTTGCTGAATTGGGGTAAATCTCTACAGATTTTTTAAAATTTCCTAAGTGGCAGTGAATAACAAGAAGAGAAAATGTCACAATATTCTAGGCATATTTTTCCATCATACTTTTTGTCATATTTTTACAGCAGAAACTTTTCATAAACTGGGGGCAGTTTTATTTTGCTTATAGTCATTTGAGTGATGTTATTGTTAGATCTTTTTGCTCACTTGGTTTTCAATAATAAAGCTGGTAGTCAAACTTAAAATCAAATAGGGGGAAATGCTGCAAGCTTAGATTTTTGAAGGGAAGCATGTTTGTTCCATTTGGTTGTTTGGATGTTTTTTTTGTCCCCATGGAACCGAGTTCCTCATAATTTTATCTTTGATTCTCTTTGCCATTTTGTTTTGTCAGATATGGAATGTAGCCACAAATAATTTTTCTGAGCCATCTTATAACTAGTAGAATTCATGTAAAAATTTTTTCTCTCCACAGTATACTAATTAACATTAGAATATGTCAATCCTGCAGAAAATATAAGATGTTTGGAATTGAGAAAAATATGATGACATATCAGTATTCTGTGGAATTAAAATGACTAGTTGAGCCCTGGCTGGTATAGCTCAGTGGATTGAGCACGAGCCTGTGAAGCAAAGGGTCACTGGTTCGATTCCCAGTCAGGGCACATGCCTGAGTTGCAGGCCAGGTCCCCAGTAGGGGACACATGAGAGGCAACCACACATTGATGTTTTTCTCTCCCACTCTTTCTCCTTCCCTTCCCCTCTCTCTAAAAATAAATAAATAAAATATTTAAAAAAATGACTAGTTGGCAATAAGAAAATAGACTATAAATGGTTTGGGAACACTACGTATTATGGATGAGTGTGTGTATGGGGGTCTCCCTGTGTGTCTGTGTGTAGGCACTCACATATTTTTTGATGGTAGCAGTTGGTAACATAAAAAAAGTGAGGCAGTGAGTAATAATTGGACTTCAAGCAGGAGCAGTACTGGAGTGCTAGAACTTGAAAAGAAAGGTTGAAGTAGGTTGAATTATAGAATGTTCATTTAAGTAGGATTTTTAATAAATTATATTAAATGCTAGATTTGAGTCCAGTTTTCTGTGTCCAGTTTGTGTTTGAATTCTTATTGTTCTACTCTTTTGAAAGAGAGCAAAACACATCTTTATGAACACATCAATAAGTTGTCCAGTTTAACTGTATTTTTGTGTGTGCGTGGAAAATTCACTATCTGTAGCTATTCTGAGACACTTCACTGAATTTTCTATTAATTTCATTGGATTTTTTAAAACCTTTTGTTCCTCAGGGAATAATGTTTATCTCTTTCAGGGAAGGAATCAGCCTGGAAAAATGTTATGCTGCCTGAGGATCTAAAGTGGTTTTGTGTGTCTGAAAGAATAGTGTGTCCCAAAGTTTTGTATTTGAAAAACCAAAAGTAAAACCAAAGAGAATCCCAATCTAAACTGTTTGTAAGAATGCATTATATAACAAAAAGTAGCACAAGTCCAAAATTCTGATCCTGCCATTTGGAAACTCGTTATATCAATTTACTTGAGATTTCAAGCCTCCTGAAAAAGCACCTGCTACGTCTGTGCTGTGCTATTTGCTTAATACTTTTAAATCTCTTTTAAAGGGATAAACATTAGCTCTCTGGAATGCCCCCTGAAACTGCATGTGAGTTCTTAAAAAGTAGTTTTGAAAACATAATCTGCATTTTTCCCTGATGTCGTGCCATAGTTATAAATAAATAAAAAGGTTTTAACCAGCTCTAATAGTAGCAAGCATGTAAAGCAAGCAGGTAAAAATTAAATTACATTAATTTAATTCTTATTGTTCTACTCTTTTGAAAGAGAGCAAAACACATTTTTATGAACACATCAGTAAGTTGTCCAGTTTAACTATTTTTGTGTGTGTGTGGAAAATTCACTATCTGTAGCTATTCTCCAACAATTCACTGAATTTTCTATTAATTACATTGGATTTT